>WAAE01011770.1:0-43311 GCA_013400495.1 Nicator chloris | reverse complement strand
TGGTGCTTCGAGTGTGGCAGTGCAACAGACTCTTTTCAGCATCTAACAATTCTGCCAATTTGTCATCTTTAGCCTGAAAATCAGAAGCCTGCTTGTCCAAATACTGTTATTTCTGATATAAGACCAACAGGACATCGCCACCAGTGACCTCCTTGGCCGCTTTGTCAGCCAGGCAATTTCCAGTATTTACTGAGGTCTGTCCAGACTGATGAGCTTTACAATGCATTAATGAGCGCACACACATCCATGACAACCTTAACAACTATGGATTCCTCAGCTCCTACCACCTGCTGCAGCAGGGAATATGCTACTTTTGTGCCCCCCGGCCCCCCTTGTCTGCCCTGTTATGGGCTAAAACTTTCATTACTGTGGTCACTTTCTTCTTCTTCCAATTCCACACTCACTTCATGCTTTTGTTCTCCCCTTTGTGCTCCTCTTCCTCAGTCCAGTTTCTCTTTATACTCTGATAAACTGACACTGAAATGGACCCCTGTGGATGCTGAATGCAAGAGATGGGGCAGAATGCATGGGAAATTGAGTCAACCCTCTCATGCTTTCCTGAGAAGTGTGAGGAGGATTCAAAACTGTCCTTGGAAAAGGAAAACAGCTTTCACAGGTGGTATTTTTCTAATTTGTGTTCTGAGTGTCCAATCATGTCTTTTTTCTCAGAACTGTCTATAAAAAGGACAGTGAAAAATAAAGATTGCTTCTCCTTTGTCTTGAGGCTGGAGCCTGTGTCATTCTTTCCTTTCACAGTCCCAAATGGGAACAACAGACCCCAGAAATTTTTTGTGCTTTTATCATCACTCACATGGCTAACTTTCTCTGCTCGGAAATCTTCTGCAGTTTGTGCTGGAGAAATTGGCAGGATCTCAAACTTTAAACAATTTAACCTTTGCTTGTTTTATATGTGGTAGTTTTTATGTAGTTTAAGAGGATAGTTCTGCTCACAAGAAGTTTTTAATACGTCTGCGTGAACACACTAGGGAGATAAAGGCAGGTTTTCAAGAACTGCCTTTCTCTTTCTGTTTCTGGCTGTGATCAGGTAACAGTGGAGCTGTGGCTTGGCCCAGGCAGGCTGGGCCTCTGCCCTGCGGCTCTTCTGCCTTTTAGAGGGAGAGGTGGCAGGGCTGGGCTGAGATGGCAGAGGGCCCCCTCTCTCCCTTCCCCAGCTGGGGAAGGGGGCAGAGGGGGAACAGAGCTCAGCTGAGATGATATCAGAGCTGGCTGAGACGGCAGAGTGCTGGGTTTCCCTCCTCTCTCCTTTTTCTTTTCTCCCCCCTCTCTCCGCTACCAGCGGAGGTAGGGGCGGGAGGAGAAGAAGGTGTTTGAGGAGACTATTCAGCTTTGAAATGTGACACTAGAAGCTAGAAGCTGCTGAGAAACTAAGACAAGTTAACCCTTTCTTTTCTTCTGATAGACACTGACTGCAGAGAGATGACAGAAAGAATTAATACGAACATGAGAAAGAAGGATTGAGGAAGAGCTGATCTTTAGCTAGACTCTCTCTCTTCAAAGACTTCACTCCCTTTCTTCTACTCTTCATTTAGGAGGCACTATAGAGAAATAGACTGGTTTTATAATATATTAAGTTTGTTTGAGGAAATGATTGTTCAGATTTGTAGTGTGACTGATTGAGTGAATATTGAATTCGTAGTTGTGAACTTATGAGATGTTTGAACAGAGAAAGAGATAAGAAGCTCTCTGTGCCAGTGAAGAAGTGATGAGATCTCTGTTCTATGAGATGAAGAAAAGTCTTTTGTAGTTTGAACTATTCATTTTTAAAAAAATAATACCCTAAGCAAGCTAACTATTTGTGACATGAAGCTACTAAGAAGACTGGAATTTTTCTTGGTGGTGGGTCTCTATAGTTGAGATTAGCACAAATCTGGAGATTTCGGGCAGCTCCAGATTTTGTAGCATTAGAAAAATGGAAGAAGTGGGGTCACGGGAGAGGTCTCCTCTCCCAGAGAAAGATGTATGTATCGTTTTGTAGAAAATGAGGATGATTAGATGGTTGGGAGGAGAGAAAGTAATTTTTTTTTTCTTTTATAACATCTTCATAGTTTTTTTCTATTTCTCTGAGTGTGTGTGAATAAATCTATCTTTTTGATTCATAGTTGAATTGTTTTACCTTTGTTTCTGTTTTAATCATGATCTCAAAATAGAAAAAATAGCTAACCTAAGAGAAAATTAGCAAAAAAATTGTTTAGCAATTAAGTCAAACTACGACATTATAGAAGTAAGCTTGAGAGGGAGAGGTGTAATTTGACTGTGATCATGTGGTTGAATCACCAACAAAATAGCAGCTGGTGGCAGATCCTCTGGAGCAATTTAGACCTTCTAGTAGATCCATTTGAGCATTTACAACTTGAAGATGCACTGCCTGAGTGTGATGTTTAAGGGAGATATGTTAATTGATGTGAGCAGAGACCAAAGGGATTTCAATCAGCAGAGCAGATGTTCTGATATAAACCTCCAGCAGGCAATACGTCCTGTAAAGCTTACTGTGTTTGGTTTTACTGGGATCTGTGTCACTGACTCCATTCACCCTTTTTTCCCCTTTTTGCTGTTAAATAATGGCACCTTGGATCAGCTGTATCATATATTTGCCTTAAGCCTGTACAGGTTTTGCTGGCTAGTGGCTCGAATGGCTCTGCTTGTAAGAGGTCAGTAGTCCAGAAATCAAGGGAAGAATGAAGAAATATATTAATAGCGGAATTTGTCCACCCAGAAGGCAGAGGAAAGAATAAAGAATAGACCTCATTTGTGACAGAAGGAATTTTAAATTGCTTCTTCCACCAGCATACAGGGTGTATTACAGCTAAATAAATATTAAAAGATGAACGAAGACCTCTCTGGATTTTAGGACAAGAGCTCTCTTCTTTCTTTCTCACTAACTTCAAAGGATTTATCATACCAGAGAGTCCATGTCACCTTAGCCACCATCAGCTCCAGAGAAGGTAATGCACAAAGAACCTTGTAAAACTTGCAAAGATTGCTGAGCTGAGCCAGGTTCCTGTAAAAAGAAACAGTTGACATTAGAACATAGAATAAGGCAGAAGGGGATTTTTGTGCCTTGTTCTCCTCTAAATATAAAAATATTTTGACTCTTCCACCATTGCTGGTTTGTCTGGAGTATTTTTCATTTGCCTCTGTCTGCCTTGAGGTTACCTCTGGTCTTTGCCTACTACTTCTGTACCATCCTTTCCCTGCTCAGCTCTAATTTATTCCCTCTCTTCTAAAGAAGCAGCCCTCTTGCTTTCCAGACCCTTTCATCATTTTCTTCTTTCTTCTCTATGTTTCTCCAGCCCATTGAAGAAGTAATAATATTTGCAGACATTTTCCACCTCAGAAAATGTGAGTTACTATAATATATTGCTCATATCTCCCCAAAAGTCCCCTTTATTTTCATGAAATAAGAGCAGGAAGGTTTCACTGGGATTTCCCTCCTTTTGTTGCTTTGATGGCACAGGGCACTTCTGGATAAATTTATTTTAAGCAGTGCAGTGGGCAGTTCTTTGGACTTCCCTCTAAAATCCCCTCAGCTATAGTGAAGGCAGGTGAGCACAGAAAACTTGGTAATGTATTTTTCTCATTAAAACAAAAAGAGTGTGAAGCATGTAGCTACATCAGTCTCAAACAACAGGTGGTTAGTTGCTGGCCTGTTTTGGAGAGAACAAAAAGGGGAAGGTTGGCAGAGGGAAATTTAAGTGATTTAAGATGTAGTGACTGATCCTAGGAGATAAGAAAGAAAGGTAGAAATAAAGGTAGTGGTAAGGTTGAAATTTTGTTGAAAAGCCAAGGGGCTTTGGATAGTTAGCTGGCAGGGGGAAAAGGCTGCACTAAATCAATCACAGTGGTGGGCAAGGTGTCTCCAAGTACAGCTCTACCCATGGAAGAGACACTGCCCTGACCTCTAGACCCCAGCTACAAGTTAGGCCAGATCTGTTGGGGGCAGCAGAAGCTTTCTATTTCTACGGGTCAAAAGGCACTTCTTTGTGCACCGAGGGACTGAGCGCAGCAGGACAGGCGAGGTTAACACATGGTGAGCCCACGCTGACCAGGGAAAGTTTCAAACATCACCTTTCTTAAGACAGTTTAGTAGCATTGCTCCAAATAGTCTCACAATCTGTGTCTTAAATAAGAATGAGTTTCTGGGTTTATGTGGGCATCTTTGTAAATTAATTTTGGCAAGTGGTTGAAATCATGGTGTTTGCTTTTTCCCGTGAGCAATCATGCTTAAAACAAGAGACCTTCTAGAGCCTGGCAAGATAAATATTGTAACTGATATGAATAGTGTATGAACATGTGCATGTGTATGAAAGCATCTGAAGAAAGAGCAGGCACTAAATGTCCTGTATGGATCACTAAGAATGCTGTTTCTAATTAATCAGACTGGAAAATGTGTTGTTTCTGTCAAGCCTGCAACAAGACCTGGTAAGTTACCCCTGTTGTAGTTTTATCAGTGGAAGATCCTAATCGAACAACAAAAAAATAGCAGAGAGATTGCCCAGTATCATTCTTGCTGCCCCTTTTCCTCCCCACCCAACAGGAAGGTAGCAGTGAAAGCAAAAGGACATTCACAATTATATGAGAGCTAGAGCCCAAAATAATTTGTTGCTGAGCTGTTATGAATACCCTTGAGGGAAAGGTTAGTGCTAGATGGGTAAGGTCCTCGCTGCTGGATCGGGACACCCTCAGCTCCGGCTCTGGGACAGGGACCGCGACGCAGTTGGTGCGGCGGAGGAGCCTCCGCCTCCCCAGGCTCTCATTCCATCTTTCTCCTTGCTTCCATGTACTTGGCCGTGAGCAACCGTCCTTCTCGCCGCCTTCCCCGGACGTATTCCCGGGTCTGAGGAGGGTTTCGGGCGGAGGTAGGCAGTGGGTGCCGGGCGCGGGTCAGCCTGAGAGCGTAGCCCGGAGCCGGACCCCGCCGGGGGGACGGAAGGCTGGAGCCACCGCCCGCGACTCGCGTCTCCTTCCTCCGTCTTTCCCAGCCGGGAGGGTCCTCCAGGTGCCGGGCTCAATCGACAGCTGCCTTCGGAACCCTGTGTGACGCCAGTAGGGTGAAAGTTTCTTTGAAGTTAAAGGAGGTTCCCAGAAAGTGGCGATGGAACGGTTTTCCGGGGAGGGGCACAGCCCGTGGCTCAGGAGCCCTCCTGGTGCGGTTCGTGAAGGCGCAGTAAAGGATTTGCGCTTTACTTACCCCAGTTTTTAATGCCTTTTTTTTTCTTCTTCTTCTGTTCATTTTGGTTTTTGTTTCCCCACCCCCTGCAGCACGCGTGATTTGGGTTGTGACCTAAAGGGACTTTTTTCTTTCTGTGCCGGGTATAGATATTGTATTTTAGCTACATGGTACAGCCTCATTCCTCATTGTGTACATTCTTGTAGCTACCCCCGGGTGCACGAAGGGCTTTAACGGGTACTAAAGCAGTGAAGCAAAGGATTGTTACTGAAAACTCTGCTTGCCTGCCGGTGTGGTACATCTTCCACTGCTTTATAAACAATTCAGTGAATAGTTTCTGCTTGCTATGCTGGCCCTTGATTTCTGCATGCTTGTAGGAATATCTGGCTGAATTTCTTATAGACGTGCTCAAATATCTGACTACACAAACTTTTTTCATTGAGCTTGTTGCTGATGGGTTCTTGTTTCTTGATTCTACTCATAACAACTGGGTCTCTATTTGTTCTTGGTAACTTGGGAGTTATATCAGAAGTTGTTTCAGCACAGTGTGTTTAAAATTGAAAGGCAGGTTACTGGTTGTGGGTGTATGCAGTGTGTACACGAGTTTGCTGGCAATTTGTTTTTAAATACTGTCTTTCTCCTATTTATTTATTTATTTACCAGCCCTCCTTTTTTAACCTGTATAATATAGAAAATGCTTTTCAGTTGATTGTCTCTTTTATTTTTTGCATGTTATGAAAATCTTTAAAAGGTTGGGCTTTGCTTACATTCATGACAGAAGATGGTCCCAAGATGAGTCAGCTAGTTTTGCAGGCATTGGCAAAAAAAATCAACAGTGGGTAGTGTGTTACAGAGGTATTTTTTGCAAGATAATGTTTCCATTTGAATATAATACTAACTTCAGTTCCAGGCAGGTCTACAATTCAGTTGTAGGAAACAGGGCAATAAGATTTGTCAAGTCTTGTTCTCTGACCCTAGAACTACGTTCCTTTTCACATGAGAAATCTACAGTTAATTTTTGCACCCTGAATGTACAATATCACCAGAAGATGATCTGTCATCTCTCCTTGTCTTTCTTTAGGTGAAGCAGATTTTCTCTTCCAAAATGACTTTAAGGGTTCTGGTTTTGTGTTTGGCATATTCTGGGTTTGGAAAGGCAATTGGTAAGTTGAATTTCCTGAACGCTGCTTGAAATTGTTTGGGGAACTGGTTTCAGATTTCTGAAGCTTCAACAGTGTAAGAGACAAAAATAGGTGAAATACAGATTGCTTGTGCCATTTGACTTACATAGCTGAGACAGAGACATGGAACTGGTGGTAGTTGTGACACAAAACCTCCCAGAGCAGCATTTAGAGATGGGAGAGACAAGAAGCATCCCATACCTACAGTGACAGTGGACACCATTGTTAACTTGATTTCACAGCTTCCGAGAGTGGGGCATCCCTAAAGAACTAACTTACTTCCATCTCAAATGCACCTGTGAACTCTGAAACTACAGTTCAGAAAGCCATTTAAAGGCATTTTGCTATTTAATGCTCTGATAATGGCTTGGTGTGTACTTCTCTTATGCATTCAATCTTCCTCTAGCTCTTAGGAAACAAAAATAGAGTATTTGCTGAGAATAGGAAGTCATGAGCTGCTTTAGTAAAATTTAAGAGGGAAGTATGCAGACATGGGTACGGGAATACACAAGTCAGAGAGTGAAGCAGACTTAATTAGCATAGCTGGGTTGATAACCCGGATGCTTTGGCAAGAACAAACCGAGCTTTGAAGATTACAGAAGATGGGATTAAATCTGCTTACCGATATGAGGAAATTGAATCAAACTTCTCCAAACAAGATATGTTGTAAAATGTATGAGTTTGTCTGTGTCATGCTTAACCTAATCACTGTAGTAGAAATTATTAACCTTCCCAGAAATAGTATATAAGCTTTGGAAAATCTCAGTAAAATTGAATTCTGACCACCAATCAGTCTTCCCGTCTCTCTCAATCAATTGTCAATACATGGGTACAGATATAGGTAAGTCTTTTTGTGTTTTAAGTAGCTTAGAAGAAAACTGAAGCCTCAGCCAATGTAAATCAACATAACTTCATTGATTTCTAGGATTATGCAGGAGATGGACTTTTTTTGTAGGGAAAAGCCACAGAAAGAGTGTGTAACTGAAGGTATTGTGTCTGTGGGTAATCCAGGCCTTAGAATCAACATTAGGCTTCTGAATATGTATGATATCTGCCCATTTCATTAACTGTTTACTGTCATTGCAGTGGTTCCGCAGGCTGGACACACAAAAGTGTGGATGGGTGACAATGTGACTCTGACCTGTGCCCTGACAAAACCCATGGACGTTCTGCAAGTGACATGGCAAAAGAACTCAGAAGAATTACAAGACAATATAGCTACATACAGTAAAACAAACAGATTAAAGATTCACAAACCCTATGAAGACAGAATGAATTTCACAAGTTTGGAACTCAACAAGACAAGCATAACTTTTTGGGACACTAGAATGGATGATTCAGGATGTTACAAGTGTCTCTTCACTGCTTACCCTTTTGGCTCCTTCTCAGGAAATACCTGCCTGAGTGTTTTTGGTGAGGTTCTCTGCAGGGATATGTCTCTAATAAAACAAGAGTTGTTTTCCCACCCACAGTATTTCCTTGAGCAGACTCAAGAACTGTAGTGACAGCAGCATCCCTTGTTGGAACATGATGTAGAAACAGAGCACTGCTGTGAGCAAAACTCTGTGGGTCATATTCAAGACTATTGTGGTCGTTTTGGCTCTTGTTTGTTACTCCTTGAAGTAGCAGCTGACAAGGAGTGGAATCTTTGTAAGTCCTTGATCAGTCCCAGCTGGAACTTGGGCAAACCAACATTGCCCACTGCAGTTTCCTTTTGGTGCAAGGTACAACCCCAGTGCTGTGAGCTGCTCTGCGAAACCCTGCCATTGATAGGGAATTAGCAGATAGGACCAAGAAATTATTTTACTTAACAGATTATTTTAATACTTGGATTTCAGATTGAGTGAAATCTTTGGGGTATATAACTTCGGTATGGGGGAAGGAGTACTGAGTCATGGAGGGGACCTGACCCAAGGAACTCTTCTTGCATTCCTTTCCGTTGGGCTCAGTGTGAATCGAGTAAGCTTTGCTCTCATTCCTAATGGTTAGACTGCTACTGCTGCTTATGACCAGGTACTCACTGTGGTGATGACTTGTCTCGTTTGTGTGTTGGAAGGTCTTAATGCATCTGTCCATCACAACATATCTGAAGATCATTTGATAGTCATCTGTAATGCTCATGGCCTCCCAGAGCCCACCATCACGTGGAACAACCTGTTCAATTCTACCCCTACACAGAAGACAGTCAAGCACAAAAATGGGATTGTGTCCATCACAAGTAAACTGGAAATCTACAACATTCAGAGCATCAGTGCAAAGGATTTGACCTGCAGAGTAAACAACACAAATGAAATATTTGAATTGCCTGTGAAAATAAAAGGAGGTAGGTGAGCAGTACAAGCAACTTGTTAGCATTCTCTTAGCCTCCATGTTTTGCAGTAGCATGTTTGGATAGGAATCTTCTAGGAAGAGGAGGAAATAAGATGTGTATATGTTAAGAAATCCTATTTCTGTTCATTGTTGTCTTTGAGGTAATAATATATTTGAGTCCTATCCAAGAGGGAAAGAAAAACCAGACTTATCAGCTAGAAAGGTATGGGATTTAGAGGCACCATGCATTTTGCAGTAAGTTGAATTAGGTTCCCACATAGGCCTTCATAATTTTTTTAACAGCCTAAAAATAAATATAAATACGTCAGCTGATATCTATGAGTAGAAAGATGAGTAGAAACTCTATGGGTTGCTTGATGAACTCAGAAATTTTGAAAATCATAACAAACTGTCGCTGAATCAAATGTTTCAGTTCAACTTACTGCATGTTTTGTTGTGTTTAACCGGTATATTATGATTCAGTTTCTCTGATTTTTTGCTAAGGCATATGTCCACTGCACTAATTGTCAGGGAGGAACAGTACTTTCAGGCATACAGGGAGGGAGTCAGTTGAAGATTCTTACATTTGGTTTATACAGAAATCTTAGATACATTAATGCAACATATGAGTATCTTGTAGTGTTAATTTATTTCCTCCTCCAACATTCTGTTCTGCTGGAAAGACTTTCACCCTGTTTCTGCAGATAAGGAACAGAAACATTAAAAGCTGAACTATCACTGTTAGTTCATACAGGAACACTGACTTGGGTGATTTAGAATTCACATCTCTGTATCCAGAGCCTTAAATTGAAGACTACTTGTAAATTAGCAAAACAGGAAAAGCAGCTTGTAGCTGTGGGTTAATTCTGAAATTACACTCAAGAAATGATTGTTAAAGGAATAGTAGTAAAGAGTAGGATCTGATTTTTAATATCTGCTCTCTAAACATTCAAAAGCAATTTAGTTCTTAATTATGAATTACATTACAATTCTGAAAAAGCATCTTAATCTTTTTGTCCTGTCTCCAATATTCTTTTGTTTTGAAACTTTAAAAAGAAAATGTATATCTCAGAGGGCAGAAAACTAAGACTGTTGTTATTCTTGCTAAGTGGATAAAAAATCAGCTAAAAGCTTGTTGTTTTAACAATCATATTTTAGGGGACAAGAATTTCAAATGAATAGTTCAATGTATCTTTGTTAACAGACATAATAGTTTTGACTTGCGTCAAATAAATTTCAAGTCATTCCGTTTTCCAGCTGTCAGTGAAATGAGCCTTTGTATAATATTTTGTTTAATAGGAGTCAAATGAAGTGGCTAATGTCTAACCAGGGAGGAACATTTACATTCAGCTGTTGGGTAGAGCTATTTGCAGGCAGCAAAATATAGCCGGTCTTCTTTTCCTTAAATTAATGTTGCCTTTTCAACAGTGTTAAGTGTTTAAAAGTAAAAATAATAAAATTCTGGGTCAACAAAAAAACTCTTCTGAAAATTTTAAGACTTGTATGAAGTTCTGCTTGAATGTATATGCCAACCACTGTATCAGGTATGAGAATGGCGGTGTTGTTTGCCATGAGCATATATTTTCTTCACATTTTCTGTGGGCAAGTAGTTTATTTTTGAAGATACATAGGTTTATTCTCTCTTTTGAGCAATTGCTGCTTTCAGTTATCTTGGCAATACCTTTAACCATATCAGAGGAACCCTGACATTAATCAGACATCCTCTTGGCTCATTTTGCTTTTTTTCTCAATAAGCTAGATTAATTTGCTGTGGGTGTTTTGTTGTTTTACTTTCACAGAAGAGGGATCGTCACTGCTTTGGCTGGTGTTTATTGCAGTGCTTCTAGTTGTCATCATAGTTCTGATTATACTGTTCTGGAGGAAGATCCTATGCAGGAGGAGCTGAAATGGTAAGTCACCAATGTGTGGAAACGTGGTTTTCCTAGAGCCCATAAGAAGGTCTGATAATCTCCAGAGATGAATGAGACTCTGTTGGGATACCACTGGGTGTACAAAAGTGTCAAACTGGACAACTTAATAATAATAAATAACAGTAGTAATATGTTTAGACTTTTTAGAGGTTGCCTCAGTTGTGTGTAAGTTTAAGAGCTGTTTTCCCACTGCCAAGGGACAATACAAGGCTGAAAATTGTGAGTGAAGGACCCAAGCAGAGCAGGACATGCTGCTCTTGGTTTGCTTGGAAGTAGAAGTCTCAGCAGAAGTAATTCACTTATCTTTCACATTTTCCTGGAAGCCCACAAAGTGTAGTATGCTCAGATAATTTTTGGCAGATGAAGTAAACATTGGAGAGAAACCCACTCATGCAGAGTGATGTCCGCTCAGAGGAAGCATTTTCTGCTGGTCATGGCACCATATTTTTTAAGACAAACAGGGTAATACAATGAAGAAGTGTGCTCAAATTTGGCACATGAGTGTGCTTCCTAATGATGAATTAAGGAGAAGTTGCAGTCAGTGTAATGGTTCTGAGTGTGTAATAACCTGGTCATGGATCAATTCAATTCTTTAGTCTTCATTAGTAGCAACATAAGAAACAGAAAAAGACTGTGAGGGGGGCACCATAAGCTTCAGAAATCAAAGAAATTTGATGATTGTTGGTAGTTTAACTGTTGTTTAACTAAATCCAAATTCCATGTCTGGCTTTAAATTCCACTAATATATTTAGAAACACCAGCACATATTATCTCAGTTCCTGGCTATTTAGATACCTGCTTCAGGGCAATAATATGATATAAAGTAAAGAAATATTTCAAGGAGTATCACATCTGTCTATTGTGAACTTAGACCTACAGCATCTACTATTAAGAGGGTTTGATCTAATGAATCTCCTACTGTCAGAGACACAAAAGTCTTCACTGAGAAGAAAGAGAAATGAACAGTTCTTACACCCCATATATAATGTCTTAATTGTAAAATGTCTGTGAGACTTCCATTGATCCTATAAACAATTCAGAAGATGAAATTTCTTGTTGAATTTTCAGACCAACCTGGAAGTTCAAGTGCAAGGAGTTCATTCTTAAATATTGCTTTTTAAAGGATCAGAAGAAAAAGATGAAATGCTCACAAGAAAGATGTATCTTTATTCTAGAACAACCATTTCAAAAACAAATGACCTTGTACAAAGTGTACCTTGAAGGAGAGACTTTGAGATGGAGCTTTGAGATCACCCCCTAGAGCAGATCTGAGATTGACCAGGAAAAGAGAGTGCCAAAAATCACAGGTGCTGCCTTGCGGTGTTTTGAAGCCTCTTCACTGCATGACGTATGAGAACCACACTAGGATGACATGTCTGCACTGGGGTGCAAAGCTGGACGAGTATCCCTCAGTGAAAAACTGCTTGATAAGAGCAGGTTGAGCAGGTTCATGTTTAGAGTAGGCTGAGGATACTAACGTATCCTAGCATGATTCTGGCCTGTGGATATTAGCGGTTCTCTGGGCAGTGCCTTTATGTGGGTTCAGCAATAGTTTGTAACAGGGCCATCCCCAGCAGGCAGCGACAGCAGGTTTCTTACACCCTACCCCACACACTAGGTATCAGGCTTGGAACCCCCAAGCCATTTTGTGTATCCTTGTGCCATGACATGGGTCATGTAAGATATGATTTACTGCTGCAGAGACACTGCTTTGATGCACACCAACAGAGCCTACATGTTATTTGGGAGACTGAACAGATACCCCTCCCCTGACCTGTAAGGAAAGTGTAAGACACAGAAAAGCATTGGTTTCAACTGAAAGCACTGTGCCTCTTTTTCCTCTGCTAAAGGCTCAAAGCCTGAAGTCTCCAAGAGAAGTGGGGTCTCATGTCCTGCTGCCTGGGAAGATGTCAAGATTCCTGGCCCCACATGTATTCCTGGCAAACGTGTCACAAGGTCAGGGGATTAATGTAAATCCCTATTCACTGGGGCAGGGGGCGTAAATTAGATGAGTAGTGTTTAATAGTGGGTGTTTGTTGGATTAAAGTTTATCAAGAAAAGCAGGATTTTAATGACATCCGCTGTTTGTGTTCCTTCCCATTTTTCATGGGGTTTGATTAATTCTGACACCAGGATGTGTCTTCTGCAGTGAGGTTGTAAGTCTCTATTCTTTTGACGTAGTCTAGTTTTTATCAGCCATAGTCTGTATCTTTTCAGTTGCTCTTTGGTCTTGAGTTTCAAAAATGTAATGCATTGACCTGTATTGGTTTTGAATAAAGACAGCATTACTTTACTTCAGAGTAATTACTTTACTTTTTACTTTACTTTAGAGTAATTTTGACCAGCTGATCATATTCTTTCCTGCAGTGACCATGTTAGTGAAATGTGTAGTCTGTCTTCCTAATTTACATCTGTTTCCTTGAAGGCATCATTAATTAGTTTGCTGTAAAACTTCAGTGGTGGTGCAGTTGATTCCAACTTAATAATTCTATGATTCTGTTTTGTGTCTGAACACAACCAGCTATCTGTATTCCAAAGAAATGTTGAAGCTCAATGTGCTTACTATGTTACACAAGTGCTCCAAAACAAGTTCAAAATACCTCATTGTTACAAACTGGAGATCATTTAATACCCTGAGTAGGAATTTAAGATTCCCTGATTGATACCTTTTGAATTTGATAATTACTACAAATAGCATAGAATCAGGTCTGGTAAGTGTAAAATAGCAGCTTGGCTGATCAGCTATAATATATAGATATGAGAAACCCAAATTTTGGTGGCCAAATATGTCCTGGAAGGCTGGAAAGTAAGTACTATGCAGGAATTCCAGTTTTTGGGAAACTTTATAAGAACAAGTATTTGGTTACTCTTGTCATTTCTTTGTTTATAGGAAAGATAGTAATTAATTCTGGAAGAGTCATTATAGCAGTATTCTCTAGACTGTATTCAATTTGGTCAAGGGTCTGTTTCTAAGCTCTAGCTTAAAAATTACAACAATTCTTATTTTATCTTACAACTTGGCATGTTTCTTCAGTGGATTTGCTTTGACACCTGGTTTTCTTATTAGCGAGAGACTCGGTAGGTGAGAACAATATAGTAGTGGCTTGGTTTTAGGAGAATTTTCAGAATATTTCCAGAGAAGACCACTAAATACCAGACTTTCAGATTATAAACTTGGAACATAACTCCCTCTTAAATGAGGCAGATGGATATAACACACTCCCTTTGCTCACAAAGGAATGGGTTTCCAGCAGTCACATCCCAGCTGGCGAGGCTTATTTTACAGAAGCCTTGGTTTCCTCTCAAGAGTGGCTTTAATGGGAGTAGGAGATTATATTTGTCCTATTTTGAATTCCTGCAAAACAGAAAAAATATGCAGTGAACATACAAGAGCTTCATTCCTTTACCCTTAACACAAAACAAAACAAACAAACAAAACAAAAAAAAAAAATCCAAGCCAACGAACCAACCAAAAATCCCCAAACCCAAAAATGTCACAGTGTAAAAACAGTATAGACAAACAGACCTAAACAGAGCTACTGAGGGGAAGAATTAAAAAACCAAACAACAACCCTCATGACAAAAATGTCAGTAAAGGGGTAATTCTGCTGTCAGGCTGCCCATCAGGTCTCTTGCAGACATAAACATTTTGCAACTCAAGTGAAGATGTTTTCTGGGTTTAATCACACACTTTCCAGACAGCTTCTGTTCTCTAGCAATTCCACCTAATTTTCTGTTCACAGAAATGTGCCTGGCAGTACCCTCTGGTCTGTATCATATATAGAGGGAGGGTGGGCACACCTTGCAAGCTTTCCATGCTTTAGTGCTACCTGTTTTCATTGTGAAGGACAGGGATAGTTGGTGTTTTGTTTGTTTTCCCTGGCATGTTTTGCTGGCAAACGCATGCTCCTTATCCTGCTTTCCATTTGGAAGAGACAGGAAAAGGGAGTGGCAGAGGAGGAAGGAGGGTGAATTCTGGTCTCCTGGGCCATGGCTGGGGTTTTTGTCTGGAATGATGAAATAAATCCTGTTTTATATAACCCTGCTACTGACAGGATGAAGGTAGTAGTGTAGGAAACTACTTAGTGTTTGTCCTGGACATCTAAAGGGAAGGGATTGAAATCTATGCTACTGAAACACAAAGCCCTTTCTTTGTGAACAGGGAGGCTTTTAGTATATGTGACTAGTAAAATTTCTATCCTGTGCATCATATTTGTGCTCCTTCTGGTCCTTCCTATCCTGTTCATTCCAACAACAGGGCTTTGTATATAACAAGAAAATAAAATGGCTGGCAGCTGAAAGGGAGAACAAATAGCATTCCTGTAATATGTGAATAGTTGCCTCGCTGTTTCAGTTTCTCATTCACTTCCTTGGTAAGAATTACTTATATACTTGATTCCAAAATACTTTACAAAATACTTTGTCTGAATGCAGTGTTATTAGATAAGGAACCTCTTTCATACTCCTCTTACTTTTCACAGTTTACACATCCTTTCAAGGTTTTGTATATTCCTTATGTCATATTCTGAATTCCACAATGTGTGTGTGATTTCCAGAACTAAAAAAGTAGGGAAGTTGTTCACCAAACGATGGGTTCGGAACTGTTGCTCCCCATTTTCCCCACTGCACATTTCTCTTCAACCTGTCCCAACAGCAACTACACTGCTAAGCAAAAACTGAGACACCAACACAATGGCCACGACTCATCCTTTCCTGGGGTTATTTTTGTGTTTTCTATGGTCTTTGAGGATTTCCATCCATCTATACCAGATCATTAGACACCAGGAGCTTGAAGTCAACATTACACATAGTGACTTGACTGGCTTGAAAGAAGCAGCAAAAAAATGAGAAGACATCATATACACTGCCCTATCTGGAAGCTGAATTGATCACAGAAATGACTAACACCATGTTTGTAATCTGGTCTAGGCCCTTAATGTTAAAATTTAGGACTGGAGGGACCACTTGGTCTACTGCTCTGCACAGGAGGAGATTTTTGTCAGGCAAAACCTTCTTTACCCATGCCGCTCTTGGTACTGCTGCTGCACAAAATGTGTTTGTCTTCTTCCAGCTGAGCTTTGAAAAGATTTTGAAAATGGATAGAAGCTCTGCAGAATCTCTGGGGATTCTCTTCCAGTGCCTAATTGCTCTTGCAGTAGAGAGAGATTTAATTTTTGCCAGTATCTATCTGGAATTTCACTTGCAGCAACTCAGAGTTCATCGCCCTCTTCCTGTCATCCGGTTTTTCTTCTCTTATCCAGCTGGTCCAACTCCTTTTCTCTGTTTGGAAAGACCTGCTGAACTCGAAATCACAGGACTCAAACCAGACAGGATTTATCAAAATTATTGGGGAAGAACAAAAGGTCTCCCAACTATTTAGGTGACTAAATAAAGTCAGTAGCAGCCACACTTTGGAAAGAAGAATTGTAAGTAATTGGTATAATATAAAAGTAATTTACTTTATTTGACTTCTTTCTAATCCTGGAGTGTTTGCTTCTATATTTTCTGGGTTTTTTAGGGATGTGTGTGGTGGGGTTAAATATATAAGTATGGAGGAGATGGAAAGAAAGGCCAGTACTGGAAGCATTGTCTTTTCCATGTTTTCTTTCTGTTAATACCCTATCCTACACCTTGCTGAACTGTCAAAAGCCATGGATATTGTCAGTAGTTTTTGTGCTTATCTTATACACTGTCCAGAGTAGTCTTCCTTGTCTTCATCCATTTTTATTCTATCTTTTAAAACAGAGATAAATCGCTTAGCTGGCCAAAAGTCATTATTCCATGTCTGGACCTCATTGGGTGGGATGTCACACACTGACCTCACTATCCTATGTCACTACTGTTGCTGCAATGATATCAGCTGGCAGTCTTGCAGAGGCTGAGCTTACTGCTCTGTCATGCTTTTGGTAGCAGATAAAGACACTGCACTGCTCTTAGGAGCTGGGCCTAATTCTGTTCCTGTCCCAGGATGGATTGGAGCTCCTCTCCCATCATCCCATGTTGCTCATCACTGCCAGACCAAGCCTGCTGATCTGGCCATTTCCAGCCTTCAAGTTCCAGGTGCTTGACCCCCTCTTGCTGGGCAAGAGGACTGTGCACTCCTGGGCATTGCCCTGCAGCTCCTCATCTTTGTGAGGGGTTGAAGGCTCCAGGTGCCCTCTGCTTCTGTGCTTGTTTTGGTTGGGACAGAGTTAATTTTCTTGATAGAAGTTAGTGTGAGGCTACCTTTCCAACTCTCCCCTTACCTTCTGGGGGACTGTGCAAGCAGCTGTGTGGTGCTTAGTTGCTGGGTGGGGTTGAACCATGACAGCATTTGAGCACCTTCGCAGGGCTCTGCACCTGCTCCACATGGCAAAGATTGCTAAAGGAAGCCTACCTCTGAGTGTACCTTCCTAGTGGCCCATTTTACTGACAGGATAGACAGCTGGGAGGACTGAAGGGGGTCCTCTGGTGATTTTTTGTTGAGCTGATGAATGCTAGTGTTTAAGGTGTTTCTCAGTTTTCCTTCTGTCTGAATGTTTGTCATTGTTCTCTTTTCTTTTGGCTTTGATGAGCATTTGTTTGTGCATCTGAAATACTCCATCTTACCAGACTGCATAGCATTTTGGACTGTGCCTTTTATGTTGTATGTTTACTAAGGGAACAAATTGTCAAGCTGAAAAATCAACAGTGGAGATTTAAAACTTAGGACTCAGTGTTCAGAACAAGTATTTTGCTGGTTTTAGAGCAGTGGCCTCTCCAGAGTCTGATAAAAAGTTTTGTGTGTGTGTCTGTCTGCTTGTGTTACTCAGGTTGTGAGGGGTGATGTTTGCTCTGCGTTTGTAGGCGTAATATGAATTATTTATTTGTACATTTCACTTTTTCTAATTAAAAAAAAATCTGATCTAACCAAAACACCAACTGGTTTGTTTTTTTTTTCCTAATTGTTTAGGATACCAAAAATGTGTGATTGCAAGTTGGGCTTTTTAGTAGTTTTGACTTATACTTTGCTTCCTTTCTGAATAAAAGAATGGGACTTCATGGGGTTTTTAATGTGGTTTGGGGTATTTTTTATTTTTAAAGGAAAATTTTGAACAAAACTTTTGAGATAAGTTTACAGAAATATTTTTGACCATAGCAGCTGCAGTTTAGTTCAGATTTGAAAATAACTTCAGTCAATCAAAACAGCATACTCTATATTTTTACAGTTATTGTCTGTGTCATGTTTGTTGCTTAATTATTTTTTATCTAAAGTTACATGCTCTACTGATACATTGTCTGTCTTGTTTTCTGTATTTCCCTAGATGAAAAGAAGACAAATAAAGCAAGTTTGAACATAAGGCCACATAATTTCATTTGCAGCACAGTGCTTGTGAGCTTCTATAAATCAATGAGAGAAGTATAACGCATGAGCTCTAAGTGTATGAATAGTTCCTTTGGGACAAGCACTGGTGACCCAGTGTACTCTTTAATACATGTGGCCTTTTGAGATTAATTGTGAAACCACAATAATTTTTGTTTCTCATGACATCAACTTGCACTTTTCTTCTTAAAAGATGTGATAATGAGAAATTTGGATACAGTTAAAAGGATACGTCAATGCTACTGTATTCCTTGAGGAGTGGAGTGTCATGGGATTTTGTCCTAGATCCAAAAGGCAATAGTTTATTGCTCGTCTGAGCTATATTTGTTGGTAAAATACAATAGGCAGTGATTTCCAGAGGTTTTCTAGAGATTGGAACATAAACTTTGTATTTTCTCAAGGATACAAATGGTTGCTGGCTTCTGAAGATCTTCCTCCTAGATGCTGGCCAAAAGTCCAAGTCTTGTTGCTGCAATACCTCACTCACCCTGAGGAATGGGAGATGGTAGTTTCTTCTCCTGGAAATTTGTTGCTATAGAACAAGGAATAACAGTTTTAAACTAAAAGCAGGTAAAATTAGATTATGTATAAGGAGGAAGTATTTTACAATGAGAGTGATAGAACACTGGAGCAGGTTGCCAAGAGACATGGTGGATGCCCCATCCCTGGAGACATTCAAGGTCAGGCTGGATGGGGTCTGAGCAACCTGGTCTAGTGGAAGATGTCCCTGCTCATTGCAGGGGGATTGGACTGGATGGCCTTCAAAGCTCCCTTCCAATCCAAACTCTTCTATGATTCTAACAATCTGACACTCAGATCAGAGAAAGCAGTGAGCCAGCAGTGCTGCTGCCCTGAGCACAGTGCAGGGCAAGCTGTGGTTTTCCCAGGAAGAAGAGCAATGTTTACCATACAGAAGAGCAGAAGGGCTGCTTGTCTGGCCCAGGAGCTCCTGGCACAGCTGGCTCAAGTGCTGCTTAA
Source organism: Nicator chloris (assembly GCA_013400495.1). NCBI lineage: Eukaryota > Metazoa > Chordata > Aves > Passeriformes > Pycnonotidae > Nicator > Nicator chloris. The sequence continues at coordinate 24,381 of WAAE01011770.1, read as the reverse complement.
GCCACCAGTGGCAAGGTGGGTTGTGCTGACAGAGCAGGGCAGGAACAAAACAGTGTGGGCTGAGGTGGTTCAGGCTGGGGCTGCGGTATGGTAGCAGAGTTAAGTGGCCATAAAAGGGTAAATCAGAAGCCTTAACTTCACAAAATGTAAACATGTGCAGAACAGCATATTTCCTCAGGGAGACCTCAAGGTTGCTGTAAAATCTATAAAAGGTTGCTTTTTTGGCTGACAGCCTGGTCCTCAGAACCTGTCAAAATATTTCCTTTAGTTTTCAAGTCACAGCGCATTGTTTAATTCCTACAGCTGTCTCCTGTCCTTGTGTGTTTTGTCCTTGACATGCTTAAGGATGTCATTACTCTGAGTCTTGAATTGTGCTGACATAAGGGACAGGCAGGTAAAGTGTCTATGAGAGATAACATGCTTGACCACCATGATGCAAAGCGGGTCTTCAAACCGCCAATACGCAGGGCTGGGTTCCTATGAAAGATGGAATTTGGGGAAAAAAAATAAATTCTGATCACACAGTGAGAATGATTTTTCCTTTTTGCCTTGGGTGTTTTGAGTGTTTTCCCATTACCTTGCCTCACTGACCACCAAGCCCCAGATCAGGCAGCTGCTCCAGCTGCCTCTGAAGTAGTGAATGAATGCTTGTGTTTTTTCCTTTATCCTTTCCTTATCCTTCACCAACCCATGAATTCTGCCTCTGCCCATTGTTTCCAGTTGCCAAGTCTGAAAAGTAGACTTGGGATGCATCTGGGTGGCTTTTCCATATCATGTCATACCATGTGCCTGCCTGCTTCTGTCTCCCAGCTGCTGCTCTGCTAATTAAAATGCTGTTTGCTTTGAAACCATAGTGGCAGTGGCTCTCAAAGGCTGCTGCATAACAAGATGTCAGGGAAGGAAGCTAAGCTAGAAGCTAAGAGGATGTATGGTGGGGGTTTGTCTGGATTTATTTTTCCTTAAAATGGATTGAAGTTAGTGGCAGAATCAGCACTGAACAAGAACTTGCATGTTGATGACCAGTATTTTTTCACCTAGAAAGGCTTAAAAGTCTTTCAGCTTCAAGTTGAAAGCACTTAAACTATTTTTTGAAGACCATATTCAGTAAGCATCCTGGGAGATGGTAATAAAGTGAATTTGGCGCTTTGAATTACTCTGCCTTCAAGAAGGAAGTGTGGCCACCTGGACAGGCAGAATTGGGAAATAAAGAATAGGATTGTAGCCCCAGCCTTACTAATCTGGATTTCCTTAGAGGAAAAGGAGGAGACATATTTCCTTACTAATTGCAGTCTAATAAATTACTTCTGGAAAAAAATGTAGCTGAGTGTAGTGGTTGACAAAAGAAAATTTCCCACTTCTCACTTGAAACAGAGGTTAAGCAGGTTGGTCTTTGCTGATGAAGTATGGATCAGACAGATTGCCTCTTCTTACAAGAGTTCGTCAATGTAATTTGGTAAGAAAACATACACAGTGAGAGAATGATTTCTGTTTTATTTTATCCACTCCTAAAGTGATCCTAATTTCAACTTTTTTCCGCCTGATTTTGCCCTTCACTGTTCAGGCTTCCATGATTTATTGTTTCCTCTTTGTCCTGGACAAGCTTCTTCCTGATCACTCTTGTTCTTTGCAAAGGACTTGGCACTTGGAAGTGTGCTATTTTCTTGCTTATGTGGACATACTCTCCACCCGACTTCTCCCTTTCCCTCTCTGGTACTCAAGTGTTCACAAGAGTCACTCCATCACTGGAAGGTGTTTTCATCTTCCTGGGTCACAGTAACCACGAAGTGAAAATAGCTCCTGTGAAAGCTTGTCCTTGTTTCCAAATGAGGAGGCAGCCCCTCGACGAAAGACAACATGGAGACCAGTAGACAGACCTAGGGAAAATGTCCCTCTCCTGTCTGTCTGCAGGACCTCCACAGAGCCCAGATCCCGGGCACACACTGCCTGGAGCTCATGTGGAGCCCACTGACATGTGTTTGCCTCCCTTGCTGGGCTGCATGATAGTTGCGTCAAAATGTACAGGAAAAGAAAATGTGTAACTGGGGGCCTGAGTAACATGGTTGATGGCTCACCATGGAGTAAAAGGAAGGCATACTCTCACCACAGTTGCCTGCATTAAGTTTGATTTCTATTAAGCAGCTGGTTATTTCAGCTAACTGATCCTATGTAGGGATGATACATATTGGCATTCTCTGGCATCCTTTATCACGTCACAGCCTGGGATAAGACAGCTCAGTTGGTTAGAGCATGGTGCTAATAAAGCCAAGGTTGAGGGCTCGATACCCATATGGGCCATTTAAGAGTTGGATCTGATGATCCTTGTAGGGGGCCTTCCCACAACTCAGAATATTGTGTGATTCTGTGATAACTTTGAAATTCACTTAGTAAGTCTTGTTTCCTTTCTGGACTAATTAACCTGGGAGTGATAACTCTGCGATGATGAGAGCACTAGGAGAACTCATTAGGCTTTGGATGCAAACACAAGAGAATACTTTCTTGGACAGTTTGGAAGGCATAATGTTGGGAATGAGAGATAAGAACACTTGGGGTGAGAGAAAGCTGGCTTGTTTCCCTGACATCTCTGAGTGTCCCAGCATAGTGTGGTTGCACTGGTGAGATGAGAGAGAGCTTGTGTGTCCTGCTCTGTCTCCAAGTGATGTGCCTAGAGTCAACTAGCTACTTGTGCTGTTGTCTCTGTGGAAAAACAGGACTGGAGTTGAGTCAAACAAAGGTAAATGTGTTCTGTTTGACCTGAATTGATGGTAAGGCCTCAGATAAATTATTGCACTTAGATATATAGTGCTTCCTGGAATTGATATTTTAATTTTAGAATTTTCAGGGAGTTTGTCACAATGTAATCATCAATAGGATAAGAGTGCTGTTGGCCAGGGTTCTTCTATAGTGAACAGTTCCCCTCTCCCACTGCCCTCAGCACTCCCATCTCTTCCTAATTTGAAGCTGAGTCCTGCCTTCTAAACTGATTTGGGCACCAGAGGCTAAATCTTATTGCAAGTTGCAGTAGTAATTATGAGCTGAGATCCTTTTCCCATTTGCTTCACTGGAAAAAGGATTTGTTACTCTGCCTGCACTGCCCAGACATGTTTTGGTTTGGGTGCCTGTCAAAACTGCAGTGTTTGTACAGTGGCAGACTGGACACATGTGCAACTGAAAAACTGGAATTGGAGAAATTTAGTTCCTTGAGTAGATTGACTGCTTCCTAGGCAAAAGTTGAGTTTTCCCTGGAAGAGCAGAAATCCCTGTGTCAAGGAGGAGTAAAGGCACGAGTTCATGAGGTTTGCATAGGAGTCATTTGGTACTCTACCAAGAATGAGAAGTATTGAGGGGGAATCCCTCCAGTTTGGTCCTGTCCCCTACAAATCAGTAAGGGAGCAGAAGTGGCATGAAACCCTGTGATGGACATACAGCATCAGGCTATAGAGGTCACTCAGCATGGCCTTGTCTAACTATCAAGGCTGAGGTTTTTGCCACAGTCTCTCAGTTGGATTTCCTGTGAAGTGCTTTTTGGGACTGTTCAGGATCACGTGAGATCTGGACTCTGAGTCTTCAGATACATTTTCGTTTGTACTGTGCAGACCAAATTTCTGTGAAAAATGTTCATCTGATATTAAATTTGGGAAAGATAAAACTCTCTGCTGTGGGTAAGTGTTGTGCCTAACAGTTCATATAAAGAGTTTATTATGCCCTTATTTTTTTGTCATGTAAGTAGCACTTCCATCTATGGGAATAATCTCATTCCCAGTAGAAGCAGAAAACGTGTCTCTGCTGGCAAAACAGATATTTTCCCTCTCCCTTCTGACACAGGTTTCCATGTAAATCTAGCCAATAGAAAGTTAATTTTAGGAGTAAAATTAACCCTAGAAAGCTGTATGGGCACCCTGAAAATTGTTATCCTCAAACCAGGGAAGACAGAGCAATTGAGAAAGTTCAGACGTGGAAATCGCAAATGGTTTGTGTAAGCAGCTAACTGAATCAACTGGAAGAGATTTCTGGTTTCCTGGAAACAATCCTCAGGATGTTTTCCCCTTGTGTTTAAAATGAGGGTTTTGCTGCAAGGTCCTCCCTTCTCAAACTTTTCTGTTGAAAGGTTGGTATTTTAATATAAGAGGGAAGATATTCCTGGAAACTGCACAATTGCTTCTTCTGTTCATTATGACCTTTTTAAAGTCTGAAGATTGGGGGGGTTAAGTGCTAAATACAGGCATGAACTTACTTTCTATCCACCTACTTCATACTATGTAGATAATATGACAAATTATTTAACAATAGCTGTAAATCCTCTGCTCCATGTTTTGACTTCACTCTTGGGGTAGCACAAGAAGACTCAGTTTAATATCCTTGTTTGTTTGCTTTCATTGTGTACAAAGTGGCTGTTTGGATGGTGTGTGTATAATCTATGCCATTATGGAGAGGGCTTGGGCAGGCACAGCTTTCATATAGTTAGAATTTTGTTTTTCTAATTAATTATATTTGTACACATTTGCTAGCCTTTCTGTTGAAATATTTGGGAGAGTTAGAATTAAAAGCATTTATATCCTTTTGAGAAAGCAATTGGCTTGGAGCTGTTTCTCAGAGAAAAATTCCCCTGAACAGACATTTGGAGAAGTGGGTCTGTTTTTACAACCCTGTCCCAAAACACTGTCTGTTTTAGTTCAGATTTGGTATGATTCAGCTGTTTACAAATCTTTTTTATCTGCTGGCATACACATATATGGTGCATTCTATTTTTGGAATTAAGAGTTTATCCAACATTTATTATTACAATGTAAATAATGTCAACTCAAGAAAAGAAATTATTACTTCACCATCTTCACTGCCAGAACTTTTGCTTCCAAAAATAGGGCAAGTATAAACAATTGTGGGGTTTTGCCTTTCCCACTGAAATAGTGGAAGGTACGTTCTGTGGAATAAATAAATATTTTACATGAGAAGTATTTCAAGGTTTAATAAGTCTTTCAGTTGAAGTGTTCCTTAATGTTTTATTTTACCTTTATACATTCCAATGAACTGTTTTATGTTAAGGGATAAATAGCTTGTGAAGAACCCTAAATAATGTAAAATTCTGCATCTTCAGTCTCTTAATTGCTGCTCAGGTTGAAGATAAGAGACTACAGTAGAGGGAAAATAGAGAGCAATGATTAGGATGTACAACAAACCAAGAAAGTTTTTCTGAGACACTAGGCAGAGGTTTCAGAATGCCACTGAGACTTTAGGTAGAGGTTTGACAATGCCACTGGGAAAGAAGATTCATAAAAATATGGAACAAAAAAGAATTTATAAATATATGAAATATTCATAAATACTAATGAGGTTCATTAAAATATAAAATAAAAATATTAATTAATTAAAATATTAATCTCCTTTCCCAGTGGCATTCTCAAACCAGTAACTATGTGGAAATGGAATTGCCTCTTACCTGACTTGAAGAGGAACTGTCCTAAGGAAGAGCCAAGAGCAACCTCCACATGATTCTGTGTCCTTGTCTTCAGAGCACTAACAGACACATGATGGTGGACCCAAGTCCCCTGATTAGAGAAGAGATTCTGAGCCTGCCCTGTGTGGTATGGTGTGCCATCAACACTGGGCTATAGAGCAGGAGAGGAACTATAGCAAGTAGTAGACCATTACGGGAATTACAGAGGATTACAGGGGAGAGAGTTTACGTTTGTGAAGACGAATTGAAGGAAGCCACTTCTTTCTGTCATGGAAAACATTTTGATGGGAGTGCAAGTCAGAGATCAGCTGCAATTTGAAGTATGGAAGGAGAGCCCCTCTACAAAGTCCATGCCTATAGAAACCTGATACAGGATTTCCAATTTTTGCTGCCTTGGTGAACTCACCTGTTTCCAGGTCGTTTTGTTAATGGCTTCTGTGCTAAAACATCCCAAATCAGACCCACACAAACTCTCATGTGTACAGGATAATTTCTGTTTATATTACTTTAGTTCTAGATTTGTCATTAGTTTTAGATAATAGAATCAAATAGAAATATGCAGAAATATAGATGTTTGGGGATTATTCTTGCAGAAAAACTTAAAGAATACTCTAGATTCATTCTTGGGGCACATGTAGTCATATTTTCTCCTCTCTTTTAAGATGAACATACATACATACATACATACATACATGTAACTAGTACTTTACTCTGCTGCTTGCTGACTTCTGTGATAAAATGCTGAGATGACTCCAGCTTTGACTTCAAGTAGCCTTTTTCCCTAGACAAGATCTTCCACTGATAAACAGAGTGACTTGCAAAAAAAGTAGGGTTTATTTAGCATATAAACTAGGAGTCTTCACATTCTAGAAAGAGAAAACTGAGGTGAGAGAGAGAAATAAAGGGCCTGTGTCTATCCTGTTCCCACCTTGTTGTCTTCTGGTAGGCAGGCCCTTTGCTTCTAACAGTGCTCTCTGGGTGCATTGAGTCCAGGTTGTCCAGGATATCTTGTCCTCCAGAAGGAAAATATCTGATTTTGCTACATATCAGGGCTTTTAATCTTTCCTGGTAGGCATTAGAGAAATACTCAGACCACTGAGTCTTCTGGGAGGAAAATATATGAAAATAGAAAACACAATACTAAAAGAAAGAGATGTGACATAACCCAGTTGAATAAATCCAATGAGCTTAGGCTGGAAAAAATCTTTTGGTATTATTGTGGAGATTTAGCTTTTGTTTCTCGTGTTATTTGTTCTACATATGATGAAGCAGTGTAATGCAGAAAAGTACTAAGAATGACACTTTTCTGCCCTAACTTGGAAGAAAAATTGTTTTGTCCCCAGAGGCAGGAGTTACAATTTTTCACTAAATCCCAATTTTGAGTGTGTATTTTCTTTCTCATCCATAATCTCCAGAGAGTGAGCTTCCAGCAACACCTTGGCTTTTCCACATCCTGAGAAAGTTTAGATTGCTTTCTTCAGAGCATTTCTTTTTCCCTTCCCAAGCAGTCATGCAGGAAGGAGTGCAACCACAAGTTTGCCTTGCCACCTGTGAGCAATGCTGCTGATAAAATGACCCAGCCCAGAGAGAAAGAGGAAGGGGTGAAACGTCCCAGCCTTGCAGCAAAACTTTTGAAATGGTTAACTCCGATCCTTTGTTTTTCCTAGAGGTTTCTGGTGGCTACCACTAATTTCCTACAAGCAGAGTGCTGAGGAAGGGGGGATGACATGTTCATGTGGGTGTGTGTTGTTTACTGAGCTATTTTCTTATTTTGTAACTATCACTACTTGAATCCATGGAAGGTATCTGAAACTTGCCAGGGGGAACAGAATGTGCACGTGGGAGTTTTGGGTCACAAGAAGTGATTAGGAGGAAAGGGGGAGTGAGAGCCAGAGCAGGTCATTGATGGGGGTAGGAAAGGAACTTTTATGGTGACTTTCCTGGTTCAGACAAACAGACAGGTTTTCTCTGTCTTCCCCATCTTGTATATTTCTGTTCTTGTGCCTTAACTTTTCTCACTACCCACATTCTCTCTCTTTTATTTTTTTAACTTCATAATTTGTTGGCCCTTTTGGCTACTCACTTGCTATTGTTTTTGTTGTCACCTAGGGCCACACACATAGTGCAGTGAGAATAAGCCAGCTGTGCATATTTTGGCTCCCAGTGGATTCCGTATGCTTTGGAGGTGCTGCACAGATACCTGCCGATCTTTATTGGTGGGTTTCATGCTGGTGTGGTTGTAATGGAAACATTTGCTTTGGGCTGAAGGAGGGTGTGGAGACACGGGTCAAAGGAAGACCTCATGCCATTTATTTTCAGCTGTGGACAAACGTGCTGTGAGTGTTGTGGTCAGTCCAGTGTGTACCATCAACCCTTTGGATAAGGATTTATAAAAAATTTACAATATTTGTACAATATTAAATATTTAAAATATCAAATATTTTAATATTTAACAATAAAAGGCCAAAAATTGGGAGGGAGCCCCATTTTTTACAGAACCTGTTACTGTAAACATGATGAAAAGATAATTATAAAGGAAACTAGTGCAGATTGTACACTCTAGTATTTCACAAGTGACTTTTATCTGAATGACTCAGTCCACATCAGAGAAAAAAACATGGCACCACTTATTCTTTTCATTTATATGAAATAATTTCATTTCCAGAACTGAGAAGCTCTGATTAAATGTCATAAACTGTAACTTTTCTTGTTATTTTTTCCAGTTTGGTTTTGGTTCGGTTTTGGGAGGGTTTTTTTGGCTGATATGTAGATGTTCTACCATTTTCTTTTTTAAGTGAGAACAATTGAAAAGCTGTGAAGATTAAGAACGAAATGTTTTGTGCCAGTACTCATTGAGGTTCATTCTGGAAAATTATTAATTATAATTAATTTTTTAGGAAGATAAGGGGAATTTTTTCAGAGATGTAATATAGTATCACATTCTGCTTTCATTTATGTAAGTGCAGCTTACATAAATGAAGTCCTGGAGCAGCATCAATGCAATGTAATGGTTTGGAAAAAAACCAGGATATTACGTCTGGTGAACACCCTCCACTGGCCAAAGGGGGTTAAAAAGAGACTTGGCAGGAAGTTCTGCCTCTTTTGCCTCTGGTTTTCAGGAAGGTAACTTGGGACCGTGCCGTGGCCATGGGTTGGTTGGGGAGGGGCTAGGCCTGCAGCCACTCTCCCAAAAAGGGAGAGAGAGGAGGCTGAAGGGAGGGCTTAGCCCCATCTCATGTACCACGAGAGCTGGGGGATTAATCCCAAGGTAAATCGGTCCCAGGCCGCTCTCCTCACGCAGAAGAGACAGCAGACCCTGGCCAGATGGCAGAGAGCCCTTCCTTTTGATCACCTCCCCCTGCTGCCAGGGGAGGGGGAAAAAGGGGAGGTGGTGGCTCGGGCTGCAGAGGCGGCCGAGCCGGGCGGCCATGGGGCCGCAGGTCAGAGGCAGCCAGGCGGCAGAGAGGACCCCTCCCTCCCCCTGTTACTCTGAAGGAAGGGGGGGTGAGAAGGGAGGGGTGGGAAGCCTGGAAAGGTCCCGGAGCGGGCCCTAGCCAACATGGGTAGAGCGGGGGAAGCTGTGGGGTTTTTTTTCCTCCCTTGTCCTACCTCAGTTCCAAAGTTCCCAGCGATAGCCGGCAGCTGACATCATCTGCAGAAGAACTGAGACAAAGTTGTTAACCCTTCTCCCTCCTTCTGAGAGACATTGTGAAGAAGAAAGAAAGAGCTTCGTAGCAGATGGACAATTTTTCTTAGTAGATTTGGGAAAGTGCTTCATCTAGCAACAGTGTGGACTGAGTAAAATCTCACTGAAGGCTGGATGAGCATTTTGAAATATTCCCAAAGACTGAGAGGAAACCCCTGCGACATTTGGGCAAGCTGCAGGGGGGTGAAAGTCTGGATGTGAAGGTTGAATTGAATTTGAGTTGTTGAGGGATGGGAGGGAAAAGTGCTTTGTGACATTTTCAATTTTTTTCTTTTTTTTTTTTTATTTCTCTGAGTGTGTGTGAATAAATCTATCTTTTTAATTCATAGTTGAATTGTTTTGCCTTTGTTTTCTGTTTTAGTCATGATCTCAGATGAAAAAATTAGCGAAATATGTTTAGCAATTAAGTCAAACCAAGACACGTGTACTCTGTTATCTCATTTTACCTATGCCTTGGGATGCCTCTGAACTGTGACTGTATGTTAGAAACCAATGGCAAATCCCTCTTTCAGGGCTAATGAATCTGACTAGGTCTAGTCCCTTCTCAATCCCCATAGGAAGGTCCTGCACAGAGCTGAGCTATTCTCAGCCTTTTGGAAAATCTTTTGCAGGGTAAGTTGGATGGCACCTTTTTATGTCCCATGAGTGAGGCAGAGATGCAAGAAGGGAGAGTTAGGGGTGTGGTAACTGTGTCACAGCAACCCTCAGTTGCCAGTAAGGCCAAATGATCATCCACCTCACTCAGTGGTACCCTCCTCAGGAGTTCTGGACAAGAGCTAGCACTGAGCTAAGCACACTGCTCACCTTTACTCATTGGTATAACATAGGGGGTGTTTTATGCATGTACATAAAACACTTATATTATTCAAGGTCACATTGTGAGGTTTGAATCCTGCCCTGCCATCCTGTAGGAAGTGCTAAAACACCAATCCTTATGTTTTGTGCTCCTGTTCACCAAAACACTAATTTTATTCATCTGAAATCCTTGTACACCATTGCATGCTGTATAAGAAACAAATAGGATGAACTTGAAGAACTGATCTGTTCCCAGTCCTATGATGGCATCAGTGTTAGTGAGATCAGGTGAGATGAGTCCCACAGGCTGCTCAGGAGGGAGAGGCAGGGCACGTAAAGTAGAGGAGTTGCACTGTGTGGGAGGGAGAGGTTTGGCTGTACAGTCTTTACTGTCAGAAATTACGTGTTTGGGAGCTTCTGGGTGAGGAATAGTGGGGATGGAAAGCAAAGCAAATGTTGTAGTGGGTGTCTACAATGGGTAGCCCAGGCAGAATGATAGGACTGATGAGTTATTCTATAGGCAAGAGAAATATCTGGATCAGCAGCGTTTGTCTGTATGTGAGATTTCAACTTCCCAGACATCAGCTGGGAATACCATACTGATGTGACAAGCAAGTCTTGGAAATTCCAGGAGCTTGTTGAAGATAACTTCTGGACACAAGTACTCAGTGCGTCACCTAGGAAAGATGCCCTCCTAGACTTGTTATTTGTGATTAAAGAAGGACTCAAGGAGGATGTGGCAGTAGGTGACTGTCTTGGTCACAATGATCACAGAATGGTTTAAAATTGTCACAGAAAGTGTTTAAAATTGTCACAGAAAGTGTTTAAAATTGTCACAGTAATAAGAACAAAGGACATCAGAGTTTCTACCCTGGACTTCAGATGAGCGAACTTTAAGCTATTCAGGGAGCTATTTAGCAGAGTCCCCTGGGAGTCTGCTTTTGTGGGCTTGGGGGTCCACAAGTGCTGGTCAATTTTCAACAACTGCCTTTTAGAGGCACAGAAGCAGACAAATCCACTGTGTTGTACATCAAATAAGCAGAGAAGGAGACCAACTCAGATGAACATGGAGCTCAGGAGGAAAAAGAAATGGTACAATCTCTGGAAACAAAGTCAGGCTTCACATGAAGATTACAGAGCTCTAGTTTGCACATACGGGGAGAAGACATTTAATGCCAAACCTGAACTAGAGTTGAAACTGGCCAATGTTAGGTCAGGTGACAAAATGAGCTTTTTAAAGTATATTAGTAGAACAAGAAAGTCTCAGGAAAACACTGAACCATTACTCATTGAAGATGATCACCTGATATAAAGGGATGAAGAGAAAGGAAAGGTGTTCAATGGTTTTTTTGCTTCATGATAGACCTTGGGTTGCCTGGTCCCAAATCAGAGGACTACGGCTGTAGGAACAGTAACTTTTCATTTGTGGACACTGAAATTGCAAGGAATCAGTTGCATAAGTTGAATGCTCTTAAGCCCATGGGGCTTGATGGAAGTCATCCCAGAGTTCTGAAGGAGCTGAGTATGACAGGACCCCTCTAGATCATCTGCCAGAGATCTGGGGAGGTCCCCTCTGACTGGAAGCTAAACAGTGTTATTCCAATTTAAAAGAAGGACGTGAGGGAAGACTTAGCAAAGCACAGACCTGTTAGTACCTGGAAAACTTATGGAGCAGACCATATTGCATACTACTGAAAATCACTTAAAGAACAATGCAGTCATCAGGCACAGACAACATGGGTTCACAAAGGGAAAGTCTTGTTGAACTTATTTGTTATCTTTCTGTGAGGTTACCCACCTAGTGAATAAAGCAAAAGTGATGGAGGTAGTTTTTAAAGATTTTAGTAAGGCTTTTGATACTGTCCCTCATGGCATCCATTTGGACAAGCTGTTCAGCTGTAGGATGAGCAGGTACATGATGTGTTGGAAGAAGATCTGACTCAGCAAGGTTCAAAGGGCTGTAGGGAATGGCACTACATCTGGCTAGTGACCAGTCACAGCGGTGTTCCTCAAGGCTCAGTTCTAGGCCCAGTTCTCTTTATTGTATTTATCAGTGATCTGGATTCTTTATTGTACTTATCAATGGTCTGGATGCAAGAGTTGAATGAACCAATAGCAACTCTGCTGGTGATACAAAACTGGAAAATGCCATTGACTCTCTCAAGGGAGAAGAGGCATTCCAGAGGATCTAGACAGATTAGAGCATTGGGCAATGATTAAAGGGATGAAATTTAACAATTCCAAATGCCAGATTCTGCACCTGGAATGGAGTAACACCTGGCGCAAGTGTAACTGGGGAGAGGGATGGCTGGAGGGCAGCCCTGCAGAAGGAGATCTGGGGGTGCTGGTTTGCAGCCAGCTGAATATGAGCCAGCATTGTGCCCAGACAGCCAAGAGAGCAAACCCCATCCTCGGGTGCATCAAACACAGTCAGTTAAAAGAGCTGATTATCCCACTGTATTCAGCACTGGTATGGCCTCACCTGGAGTTCTGTGTGCAGTTCTGGGCTCCACAGTTTAAGAAGGGTGTTTGGCTACTTGAATGCATCCAGAGGAGGCAACAAAACTGGTGGAAGGGCTGGAAGGTATATCCTATGAGGAGCAGCTAAGACTTTTTGTCTAGTTTGGAGGAAAGGAGGCTGAGAGGGGACCTTATAGCCCTCTACACCTCCCAGAGGAGAGAAAGGAGAGAGAGGGGTGCTGATCTGTTCTCCTTTATATCCAGTCACAGGACAGTGGTTGAAAGCTGCTCCAGGGGAGATGCAGACTGGACACTCGGAAGTACTTCTTTATTGAGGAAGAGGCCAAACTCTGCAACAGGTTCCCTAGAGTGATGATCAATGCCCCAAACCTGGCAGTGTTTGAGGCATTTAGGGAAATGTCCTTAACACCATGCTTTTATTTTCAATGAGCCCTGAACTGGTCAGGCAATTGGACCAGATTATCATTGTAGATCCCTTCCAGCTGAACTATACTGTTCTACTGTTTTCTGTCCAGGAAGTTGTTCTACATCCATATCACCAAAGGACATCAGCATCTAATTTGGGCAGTTACATTCAGTTGTCCTCCAACAAAAGTAAAGGAAAAATGACAGCCACACTAAATATGGGGCTGCTATTATTAAATGAATGTTCCAGGAAAGATTGTCAAATTGATAGATTACAGGAAACTCCAGAGAAAGTTTGCATTCAAATAGGTCCCAAGGAGGACACAAATCCATGAATACCAGTGTTTTGCCAAAACTAGCTACAAGTGTATACCTGTCTCTACAACTGGTAACTACCTTCCCATTATTGTACATTATCATCAAGTATTTATTTAAATAAAATGTAAATTTATTTCTATTTACATAGCAGTCAAACCAGCAGCCTTTCATTTCCAGGAATAGTATTTAGTAAAAAGAGGGACTGGTCCATATTTGGAGTATGTTGAACCCTCTACAGAGTCTGCTAAAGGGTTGGTGAAGCAGAATATTAACTGGAGAGAGATCTGCCAATGCAAATTTGAACCCTGGTTATCTTTGGCTTGCAGCAGGTTAGCAATAGAATGCCAGGGTCCCTAGACTGACTCCAGATTTCTTACTGTCCCTTCCTTATCAGCTACAGCATAGAAGAGGCAGAGGGTGTTACTTCTCTTGCTGAAAGATGTTATCCTTCCCTCTAGGCCAACCTGTGGATGCATCCATAACTCCTGTAAGAGCACATGCACAACGTGTATCGCCTATTAACATCTTAGCTCAAGGGATAAAGGCTTGTGGTGAGGATTTAAGCTTCAGCCTTCTTAACAGCCTGTTTCATGTGGAGCCTGTGGTTGCAGGGCACAAAGTCTCCTTTTCTTACTCAGTGAGAATTCTGAGACCTTTGATGTGGAGTAAATTTTTCTTCTATAAATTACACTCATTAATTACTGGCACGTGAAACTGCTGCATATATTTCATTGTGTGGTTTTACATTACCTGGATCCATTGTTCAGTTCATACAAAGATGGGTGGCAGGCACTGATGGGTGTTCTACTCTAGTACTGCAGAATAGGTGTGCAGTGTTTCACATCCGGCTTTAAAGGTACTAAGCTGACCCTACACAACTGTATCCATGAATTTGCCCAATATAAATAATTTTAGAAGACTTTGGCTGTTAGCTGCAATCCTAGAAGAACTCCAACTGAAGATTTAATCTCTCATAAGCAAATAAATAATGCAAAACCTGGAACAACTTTCAGCAAACATTGTAATAGGAGTTCTTCCACCTGGAGGCTGAAGTTCCATGAAGGAACCTTCATACCATGAAGGTAAGTGAATTAATTTTAAATTATGGGATTTGTATATAGTCTTGGCTATATAGACATTATATTATATATTATAAAATATATATTTATACACACACACACACACATATATACCTGAAAATGTCTGCAAGAAAGACGGAAAGGGCCCTTTTACAATGGCAGGTAGCAATAACACAAGGGATATAGGCTCCAAACTGTAAGAGGGTAGGTTTAGACTAGATATTAGGAAGAAATTCTTTACTCTGAGGGCAATAAGGTACTGGAACAAGTTGTGGATGCCCCATCCCTGCAAGTGCTCAATGCTGGGTTGGATGGGGCCCTGAGCAACCTGGTCTGATGGAAAGAGTCAGTGCCCATGGCAGAGGGGTTAGAACAAGGTTATCTATAAGGTCCCTTCCAACCCAAGCTGTTCTATGATTTCTTTGCCCTTATTTCAACTCATCTACCCAGGAGTATTTTCCTGCCTATTAGCTAGAAATATGTTGACCTGAGATATTTCAGTTACTAAAATATTGTGTGAGGTTCAGATGAGATTAGTTATGTGTTCCATTTTGAAGAGCCACAAACAATGTCATTCTTTTTATGAGAATGCATACTTGGGCTGTCCCATGTGTAACCTGCCATTCTGACGTAAGAGGCCATCCAATCTTACAGTGCCAGTAAAGATAACCAACAAAGCATGTGAAACTGCGATGCAGTGCTCTGCATGATAATAGAAAAGCTTCACTAAAACTAAACAAAATTTATGTATCAAAACTTTCTGAAACGTTCTGCAAGCCTTTATATCCTTTTCTTTGCTGAATTAGTAGAGTCCAGGATAAATTCTTCCTTTCTATTTACTTTAACATATTTAACAAAACTCTTGGTAGTTCTCCCCAGCTCCTAGTTTGCCAGCTGGCATCGATTTAAGGCCAAAAATATTTCATTATATTGGTAGCATTTCTTGGCTGACCTAGTCTGAAGCTGAGCAAAATCAGCAAGGAGATCGCCTCTTCTACACCCTATTTAAAGCAGTCAGTGTTTTAAAGGCAAAACTGGCTTGTATTCCCAAAAAAGTGTAAGTAGCTAAATTGCCTAGGAAGGGGGGACTTCCTGAAAATTGTGCTCAAAATATCCAAGCCTGGGAGTTAGGTAGCAAGCAAATGCATTTACTTTTGGCTGTAACTTATTTAGTTTCCTGGACTTCCCTGAACCAGAATTTGTCCAGTGATGCCACAAAATACTCTGTGAGGCCCAAAATATGGTTTGGGGAGCTGAAGAGGAAGTCTGCTGCCGTCAGGGTGACGTTACAAAGTAGTTCATGGAGTGAAACAGGAAAGACAATGTTTTTTCTAAGTGGATGAACCATGATTTCGGTTACTTTACTGGCAAGCCTAATGGGAATAGGCAACAAGGATTCTGCTAAGGAATGGACAGCAAGCAAAACACAGGAAAAGGGTGTGGGAATTCCTCTTCTGCATTGACTGTTTGAAGCATGAAAATGGAAAAGACAAGACCACAGGAAGTATCATCTGGCCTTGAATTAAAAAGAGGAAAGGAGATTCTAAAAGAAATGTGTTGCCCAGGTAACAGGATGAATAACAGGGAAACCAGCACTATCCCCTTGTCTAAGTGGGAGGTATGAAATTGTAAAATTAAAAATTTATGCATGTAATTTGAATTTGGCCTCCTTGGGTGGATTGAATGAGCATAGCCTCAACCTACATTTTTCCATGGGGCTCTCCCACAGCCGGTGACTGGACAGCACTCATCTATTTTGATGTTCAAGATGTGGTTTTCAGTGACTTTCACTGCTCTGAGTGTTCTATGTCAGTGTTTCAGAGGCCTATGTCTTCCTGTGTCCTTCTCTCTCCTGAAGAAGAGGAGGGCATGGATATGCAGAGTCCTCAGGAGTTACATGGGAGCCTGAGAGCGGTGGGTGTTGGGCCTTGGCAGAGGGTCAGGGAGTAACCTCCAAACAGGTTGTAGGAGTTTCCCACCTTTGTCTTCTCTTTCTTTGAGGAATATGAATCATCATGGAATTAGACAATGATTTTACAGTGATGGCAGCATAAAGATGGCAGATTTTTTTACCTGTCAGAAAAGGCCTATTTAACTCATCCTGTCATCCTTTCTTAACCAAGACAACCACTTCTGAAGCAACAGCTGATATGGTAAGCTGATTTCTAGTAGGTGTTAAAGCAAGCCACACATGAATTAAACCTGCATTTTCAAATTAAGAGACTAAACCACCTATTCAGACATGAAGGAAATAAAATTTTACAGTCTTGCAGAAATTTCTTTTTACATCAAAACAACCTATCTGAAAAAAAAAAGGTATTTTTCATTGGGTCATTTTTTTCTGACCATTTCCATCAACATTTTAGGGGAATTTAGGAGGAGACAAACTCTGTAAAACTTTTCTATGGAAAAAAGTAAAGGGATCATTTAAGATGACTGAATCAAACATTACAAGTACATACCACTGACTTGAGTCGCACTGTAAACTACTGAACAGAGCTGTCAAACACCTTTTGTCTTTCTTTAGATAAAATAGCTCTTTTCATACATCTGATACATTTCAAACCTTTTTTTCCCCCCTCCTTAAGTGGTTGGAGCCAGTTCAGCACATTGCCAGTCCAAACAGAATTCCAGAAGTTGGCAGGTGGCTGTGCCCTGGCTTTGCCCATGTTGACCCCTTCCTGCCTTACTGGGGCCACTTGCACTTCTGCACTTCCCTTCTCTTTCTGTGGCTGTTGACAGAGACTGAGTCTGTGGCCCAGACATAGCAAAGAAATGATGAAGTGACACAGACACCTACATGTCAATGAAAATTATAGGTTATTGTTTTCTGTGTGTCAAATAGTCCTTCATCCACTACAAACATAACCTTCTGCCAGGAACAAAACTGCATTTGCAATAAATTCAGGGAAAACGAGATGGTAGAATTTTTTTTTTTTTTTTAAGGAAAGATATTAAACTCTCTGTTTGGCATCTGAAAAGCTGTGTTGTGCCTGCTCATTATTCCAAAGAATCTTGCAAGTTCTGGACAGTCTCAGAAAGAACTAAGATTGTTCATTTCTCCTTATCATAGACTTTCCACTCCGAAGAGGGCCACAACAGAGTCATCATTTTTACGAAGAAAACCAGAACTTCGTCATTTAGATCTGGGTTTTTTGGAAGACTTGCCAGGGGCCAATTGCTCCCATCTGCTCTAAGGCTGTCCATTGTGTATTGTCAATGTAGGCGGCTTCACTTGTTTCTGTGGGTTTTGTGACCCCCTGAGTGGGTTTGGAATAAATCAAAACTTGCACAAGAGCTGTGTGCCAGATCAGATAACCTAATGAGAGCTCCCGAGTCTTCCTGTGAATTTTATCTGTCCTTAACCACAGAGATGCTGCCTGAGGTGGCCCCATAAAACATCGGTGCCTTTGCTTTCTTACAACCAGCAGGCATAAGCTAAGGGGGCCCAAATGCAATGTGTGGATGGGGGATGAGTATTTTTAGCTTGGCTGATTACAAAGGTCATCTCTAAATGAAGGTTTCTGGCTGTCTGCCACCCTTTTTCTTTGGGAATGTGGATGTCCCAGTTTTCCTCACCAATGAGTGAAGCTCTGTAAGAAAGAATAATACTCAGAGGTCAAGATAGCCTCTCAGTATGTGTAATTTTCTCCATGGTAACTATAATGGAATGGTTGGTGTAGTAATGGCATTCAGTTGATGCTGGGAGTGTATATGATAATACACAATTTTTAAAACAAGTCTATCTGTATTTAAGTAACAGACTAATCTACTGGAGAGTGTATCTACTACTTCAGAACGCCAAAACAAAACAAAAATTATTAGAACACAAAGAAAATCTAACCCTGTGCAACTAGTAAACAAAGGTACAGCTTTTTACAGAAAAAACAGCCGCTAGCAAAAAAAAAATTTAGAAAAAGAAATGTGAGAATTCTAGGGAGATTAATTTTAAATATCTTGTTTAAAAATTCAGGATTGATTTTAAACAGTCTCCCTTCCCCAGATCTGGGCAAATTACAGTTCTCTGGAAGCCTGTAATAAGTCATGTTTGTTTTCTGTTCTTTGGGACATAAGTGATATTTAAATGCAGTAACTGTTTTTTCTGGCTCTGGAAAGCTATACTTTCTGAGACAGTCCTTTGGGTCAGGCGTTTTGTAAGGATTAAATAGTAAATGCAGTGACGAAATTTCCAGCCTGCAGTCCTCCTCAATTCAGATCCCAGCTGCACACTGCCAAACACAGGCTGCTGTGAGGGTTTGATACTGGCTAGAAGCTAGGCACCCACAAAAAAAACATTCACTCATTCTCCTCAGCTATAGTTGAGGAGAGGAGGGAGAAAGAAAAAATCTGAAAGACTCATGGGGTGAGATAAGGATTAGGAAAAAGCACTTTAAGGGCAAAACAGGCTCAAAACTTTAAAGGCATAAAGAAAAATTTATTAATAGAATTTAAAAAGGATAATGAGGACTGACATAAACCTTTAGAACACCTTTCTCCCCCGCCCTCCAGCCTTTCTTTCCTACCAACAGTGCAGGGAGACAAAACATGGGGTTTTTAGTCGGTTTGTCACTTCTAAAAATCTTTCTTCAGTTCACTTAGGGAAAGGAGTCTCTTCTCCTATGCCATGGGATCTTTCCCACAGGAGACAGATCTCTGTGAACTTCTCCAATATGGTCCTAATTTTCACGAGTAGCAGTCCCACCTGACCTGCTGCAGTGAGTCCCTCCCACAGGTAAAGCAGTCTTCCCGCAACTGTTTGCATGGGTCATTTAGTTCATGGGGTGTAGTCTTTTAAGGATGAGCTGTTCTAGTATGGAACCAAGGGCTCTCTCCCTCTATCCTTGGAAGCAAGAGTCTTCTCTCTCTGTTCAAGTTTCTCACTAGATTACAGCTTCTCAAATCCACCTGCTACAGTGCGAGCGCTTTATTATCACAGGCTGCAGGTAGACCTCTACATCCCCTCATGCACTTCATGAATTACAGAGAAAACAGTTTCTTGTATTACACGGCTTGCAGAGGAATCTCACCTCTGATGATGGGAGCACCTCCTCCTCCCCCTCCCTCCTTTTCACTGCCCTTAGTGTCGCCATGTTGTTCTCTTCACATATCTTCACCTTTTCCTTTTCTCTGACTGCGGAGAGAATTGGTGTCTTTAGGTTCGCTTGTTCTCAAGTTCTACCAGTTGAAAAGTTTTTAGAGAGTTCTGCAGGGCTAAAAGGTTGATCTCATCCGGGCTCTGCATCAGGGAATTGCTCACCATGCCCCTCGCTGCTGGTCACATGGTCCCTGCCAGCATCGCGCATGCCGCACTAGCTGCCCTTGCCTTTCCCTCTGCAGCACAGCTGGTTAAAAGCAGCTGAATACATAAAGTTCATTACGAGTCATGCCGAGATGGCAGTGACCACGCAATCTTGGCTGCGCCACCCCAGACGTGCAGTCCTGGCCGAGCTGCCCCGGCTACGCCCCTCTGGGCACACAGCCGCTCTCAGTACTGGGATGGCCCCCGGTCGGGCGCGGGGGGTTGGGCTCCCCACCGGCTGCGCTGGAAGGCCTCCCGGCAGCAGCGGCCTCACCCCTCAGAACAAGAAGGAAGGCTTGAGCGTCCTTCTTCGTTCTTAAATACGCCACCACAGAGGCGTTACTAACTTCTCTGATTGGGCCAGCCAATATGTCCATCATCAGAGCCTTCCGGGATTGGCTCTGCTGGACATCGTAGAAGTTTCAAGGAGCTTCTCTCTCAGAAGCAGCCTCTGTGGCTTTTTCTCCGCCCCCACTAAAAGCCAGGTTGTATTAAACTAACACAACTGCTCATTCCATGCTTGCATTGATCTGCTGGGTGAAACTTGAGTAAAATTCCCTTCCTTCCTTGTCTACCCTTCTTCATTTCTGCAATTCATGCAAGAGATATTATCCTAAATGGTTGACCTGGTATTCTCCTGACTTCATGGACATCACTCTTCGGTGGTTTTCCAGCAGCCCTATCTTTAGCTAAGGAAGAAGTACTAGTTCAGGATTTAGTCTTCAGTTTTCCTTAACTCTCTACAGTGATGGATGAGGGTTTCTAATGGTTGTCTTTCAGTGATTTTAACAGAGCTGGTCTCACAGTAAATCATGCCATGGAATTTAACATTCTTGCCCCCATTTTAATGAAGTTGTCCTCTTCCATGATGGAAAGAGGTTAATTCTAGATGCAACAGCCTGTGTGGTATGTCTGCTACCCTTGAGTGCTCTCTGCTTAAATAAATATGAAACTATGAAAATACTCTTTTCTATTATTATTATTATTAATTTTCTTCCCTCTGGTTCATTTACCAAGAGCCCTCAGAAGGTGTTTATCCCAGAAAACGGTCTGGCAAGCAGAATAAATTTTTTTTCTATGCAGCTGAAGAGAAAACTGGGATTCAACCTCTTGCTACCACTAACCTTTATACTCATTTCATTTAATATGAAAACTAATGTCAGACCCTGTAATGACCCACCCTGACAGGGAAGGCAGCACCATACTTTTCCTTGTTTATCAAGACATCTGGTACTTTGCTTCAGACACCAAGGGATTAGAGGACACCTATCATCTGGCCTGAAATTTTTTATGCACACAAATGTTGGATTTCCTTTTGCTTCCTCCCTTGATGTTAGGGAGGAAGGCAACAGCTCTGTTTACCTGCACTGCAGGGCGATGGGTGCCAGCTCTTGCACTAGGACCTTACCTGCTTATTGCTCTGAGCTCCTGAGATCAGCCCTGTAGCTTCAGTTGCTTCCAATCCTCTGTGTTTGAAGAGCTGAGAAAGGTACTTTCTGCTGTGGTTCATAGTAGCTTTGTTTCCTGTTCATTTTTTGTCCATAGCTGTAGCAGGACACCCACACATTAACATGGGTTGAGGATCTTCAGTCCTGGATCTAGATCCAAAGGATGTCAGACCCAGCATAGAGATCAGGCGAGCTAAAGATGATGATGTGGTGATTCATCCAATGCCCACATAAATATGATGTACACAAATTCTGCAATATGATTCATCTTTCTCCCTTGAGTCTTGATGGAGCCTCTTGGTACCTGGCTCAGATACAATATTACACTGTAGTTGTCTGCAATGGGTGGAATGAATCCCACACCAGAGCTGGGCTCCAGGGAGAAGATGACAAGGTAGTTTAAGAGGCTTGGTTACATCCCATATGACAATATTTTATTTTATGTTGGATTAGTTGACTCCTGAAGAAGGAAGAAACTTTGGGGAAAGACAAGCATGTTTTGAAATACTGTATCTATCAGAAACAAACCTGGTTCGGAGTAGAAAATGCAGAAGAATTAAATTCAAAAGAAACACGTAATTTGGAGAAAGTCTAAAGAAGTCAATTAGTTTAACAGCTGGTCTGGGACAGCCAAGTAGAAGCAAGCCTTGCAGATAAGGCAGTTTATTAACAGGTTGCAAGGAGAGATTGGAACCTGTGACAATTGCTTTGGCTTCATGTGGCCAGGCGCATCCAGGGCTCAAGGCAGGGATGGGGCAGGGGACAACTTTCATCCTTGTAGGGAGTTCCTTCTGGGTCCATAAAGACAGGAGGTAACAAAGATATTGTTAATAAGAATCTTGTTCTGTTTCTGTTTGGAATATAACTTTTGGATTATAAGGCCTCTGGCTGACACCAGAGTAATGAAAAAGCATAAGCTTAGAGAAAAGACTTGAAAATGGATAAATGTAGTAAAATGGTTTTGGTGTTCTTTAGTTAAGCAAAGGATAGTTGTTCTGGCTAAAAATGCAAATAAAAATCATACCTCAGCTGGTAGTGCAATAAACTTATCAGAGTAAAGTTCTTTAGCCCTGAAACTTCAACAGTTTTGTGGGATTTTCTCTCTGGACATATAACACTGCAGCAAAAAGAGCAAACCGTTGAGCAATTAAGGATATAACATAAGTCTCTGTAGAGGGCTTTGGCTTGTTTTTAACCAATGAAAATCACTTTCAGCTGGTGGCATGTCAACCTGTCTTACAAAGAAGCACCTGCTCTTCCCTAAAATGAACAGGCTCTGTTCACGCATCACCACCATGCCACAGTTCAGTGGCATCTGAAAACAAGTGCCATAACTTCTAAGAGCACGGCAAGACAACTAAGCAATACCAAAGAACACCCAAAATGTCACCTAAAAATATGAAGAGGAAATTAATTCAAGGGCTGTTGAGCATAGGGGGTTGTGCCTGTGCTCTGATGCACTCAAGTGAAGTTAGGAGGACCGTTCTGCAAGCTTGGCTCCAGCTGGGGCCTGAGGGGAGCATGAGGGGGTCCCTCTCGCAGGGAAGAAAGGCACAGCTGGTGCTCAATCCTTGCCATCTAGTGGCCTGCCAAAGCACCAGTCCTAGACCTCACAGCTCCCGTCTCTAAAACCCTCATCAGAAAGGAGGGAGCACCCACTGCATGCCCAGGGAAAGGAACACTGAAAGGTGGGTTCTGCCCCTGCACAGGCAAGTCACCTCCATCCTCCCTGCCCACTCTCCTCTGCCCTTTGTTTCTTTCTTCCCTTCAGAGGATGGCCAGGTGGTAGAGGCTTTGGTCACACATTGTGACCTTGTCTAGGCTGGAGAAGGCTTTAAAGTATTACCTTCGGTGTTTCCTGAATAACTAAGTTGGGGTTTGGCCAGCACTGAAGTGGAAGACAGTGGAAACACAGCCCGGGTTTTTTGGTCCTTGGTGCTACTGGGCTGGGTAAAATATCACCCTCCAGGCTTGAACACCTTGATGAAGTCAGCCTGACTAGGGGTGTGCAACCAGCCATTCCCCCATAGCAACAGACAGATAAAATTCTGGCATACACTGGGCAAAAATTTCCTGGCGTAGGCAACCCTCCTGTGTGGCCCTCCATGGTATTTGACATCTATCTATTCTGTAGCATCCACACTTCTCATGAGATTTCACCATCACTTAACTATTTGGGAATAAGTATTAGATGAGGATGATGAACTCAGATGTTGACATCTGGTATAAGAGCAAATGCAGGTGAGTGCATTGGTCTGACAGTTCACTAAACCCCCCATCTGTGGGAACAGCACAAGTTGCTTTTTCTGTACACTTTTGGTACATTGAAAATATTTCAAGTGTAAGCTTCAGAGTATTTTTTTTTTCTGCAAGCAGGATTTTTTTTAGTTAAAACATTTCCCAGAGGATGTATGATGCTTTGACCCATTCATCCAAAAATTCCCTGCAAGTAGAAAATGAAAGGCAATAGTATGCTTTGAAAGTCTGGTACTTTCCGCCTTACCTTTCACAGTAATCAGATAAAGTAAAAACAGGAGATTACTTTGTCTTTTTAATTTAGATCCTTTCCCATCCCCCACAAAGAGAAACTGAAGTGTATACACCTTGGTTTAGAAAGACAGGTGTCTACAAAGGAAGGTAGGAGCCTCCCTGAAAATGGAAAATAGAAATCCCCTCCCTCCAAATTATAATTTTGAAATTAAAGGGCTCTCAGGCAAAGATATGGGAACAGGAATAACAGTTCTTTACTAGGAATATTAAACTAAAAATGCAGTAGTACAAAAAAGAAAACACTGACAGAGTCAGAATAGAACCTCACTCCCTGTTGGTCAGGGTGTTTGGTAGCAGTCCAATTAGAATCATGGCTCCAGTCCTCCTAGAGTGACAGATGTGGTTCTGTCGAAACAATGAAGGGTGTAGTTTTCCTCTGAAGGTCCAGTGGTGGTGTAGATGGGTCCGGTCCTCCTCTGGGAATCCAGTGGAAAACCAGCTGTCCTGGTGTTCTGAATCTCAGATTTTTATCCAGGTATCTCGACATCAATTAAAATATATACCACTCTAACAACTATTATTAGCTGTGGAGTTCTTTCCCCCACCTCATTTCAGCTGCCAAGCCAGCCAGGAGCACCCCTCTGTTTGGCTTCAGGGGGCAGGTGGGGCAGGACTCCCGCCAGGGATTCCTGGTGGGGACTCCCAACTTGCGTGCTTACCCACGGGGACAGAAGAACCTGCTGGGGCCATCTCAGACAAGTTAAAAAGAAAGTTCCAGAAGACTCTTAGAGGGTGACACCAGGTGATGATGAATTAAAACTAAAGCTTACCCGAACAAAATGAATGCGTTGTAGCTAAGGACACTTTTTAACTTAGCTCACAGAAAATTTATTCAGAAAATTGTTCTG
>WAAE01011768.1:0-55945 GCA_013400495.1 Nicator chloris | reverse complement strand
TTTTTTCAATAATGAACAAAAACCTATGAAAGAAAATTTAAAATAAGAAGTAATCATAATCACACTTCCAAGCTATAAAAAATTTCAAAAATTGTCCAGATTACAGAATCACGGAATCATTAGGGTTGAAGGGAACCTCCAGACATGATCTAACTCCCCTGCCAAGACAGGGTCACCTGGAGCAGGTGACACAGGAATGTGTCCAGGTGGGTTTGGAATATCTCCAGAAAGGGAGATCCCATGACCTCCCTGGGCAGCCTGTTCCAGTGCTCTCCTACCTTTGATGGAAAGAAGTTCTTTCTCTGGTCGAAGTGAAATGTCTTGTGTTTTAGTTTATGGCCACTAGTCCTTGTCCTGTTGCTGGGCGCCACTGAAGAGATTCTGTCACCATCCTCTTGGACCCAACTGTGAGATATTTGTATGCATTAATGAGATCCCTTCCAACCTTCCCAATAACCAAATCACTTACCTTGATCTGGAAACTGTGTTAGTAATCTCACAGCCAAAGATCTTTCTCCTATTCTTCCACTAAACAGGACTGAAAAGATGAGGTTCTTAACTATGAAAAATTAGAGGTGGACATCTGGGATATATTTATCTTCTTTAACATTCACAAACCCTTGAAAAACCTTTGCACTGGGATTACCATTGTTAAGAGTAAGAAAGTTCTGTTGCATATATAAATGAGAGACTTTTGGGCTAATCTGAGTTGAGTTGCACATGAGAAATTTAAAATACTTCAGTAAGAAAGGATCTCTTAAAATAATGGTGAGAAAAGTTTCATTTCAACAGCACTAAATTGTCTTATTCTTTCACCTTTTCATTTTACATATTCAAACAAAAACATTTGAACTTGTGAGAGATCTTTTTTTTCAAATGTAAAAATACTGTCCTGCTACTTCTAGAAATTTATTCTTTTTTAAAAGTAAATTTTAGCAAAATATACATGCTTGTACAACACTTCCATGGAAAACTCCTTCTAAATCTGAATGTGTTACGTTTTTCTGTATTCCAATGAGAAAATTTATCCAGACTTGAAAAGGTATGCAGATACTCCTTTAGTCTACTCAGAAAAGATAATTTAACATTAAAACCAGCAGGGGCAGTCTAAGTTCAATTTATTCCTTGCTAAATTCAAACTAATTCAATTCAGGGTCCTGGATATAATGAAATGTATGGCAGGGCTAAATCCTAAAGATTAACCCATGATAGGTATTGTTCTTGGACAAAAATACCAGTGTTTTCATAATGTGCTTACAAACAAATGATTTTATATTTTATATTCAGAGGTGTATGTCCAAAGAATTATAATACTGTCATGAGTAGGGAGTCCACAAGCATTATATTGAGGGAAAAAAAGTCAATTAATAAATAAAATCTAAAAGATTTGAAAAGTGCAAGTAAGTCTGCGGGATTTTTTTTCTCCAAAAGTACAATTTGTTTCTTCATTTACTCAAAGGCTGTTCATGCTAAACTTCCTTCCTCGTAATAATTCTATCAATACTCAGAACATGTATCCACATTCAAAACTTGTTCTACTATGTAAGAAACAGTTTTTCATTAGATTATAAACCAAACTGAAAGTTCAGAGTAATTTGTTTTCAAATTAAAACCAACTTAAATTCTCAAAGCATATTATGATGTTTGTGTATATTTGAAAAAATCAATGTCAGTTTATTGTAGTGTATTGTTTGTGACATTTCTTTCCATAAAATCTGAATATGTATTTGAGTTGTGAGTCAATTTTTTAGTACAAATCATAACTGATGAATTAACTCAAATAACATTGATTAAAAATTTTGGAGACATTGTTTGTGTTTTTAAATAAACTTGTTAAAAGAATTTAAAATGTATCCTACTTTTTAATAATGAAAATATTTTTAGGACATACACTGGTGCCTCTGAATCGTTTCCTTTCCAAACCCCGACATTTCAAATTTTATAAAATTGAAGATTTAACATCTTTTTGTATTCATGTTAGCAGACAGCTGGGGGGGGATGTCTAAATTTCATATTTTTACATTGACTTATTATTATTAAAAAAATAAAATAATTTCCTAAGATTTAATAAGTTCCAGGTTTTCAGAAAATGTTGATATGAAAATTATGCAGACGTGATTAGGCTATGGGGTTTTCCCTTCTATAAGGTTCTATCACTAATTTTATCTACCATTTCCTAATGCAATATTCAAGGAAACACTTGGCTAATGGCAAAGGAGAGTAGGGATGGTTATACCATGTATCATACCCATACACAATTTTATGAAGTCTTGAGGAGAAGTCAGGAAAGCATTTGGCAGAGATGGGAAGTGTTTGTTGGAGCATAGTCTATATATCCAACAACATTGCTGAAGTGAGCTTTTACCTGCTGTGTGACAAGTCTATTTAAAAGAGCTCCATGGAGCCTGAAACTAGGCTGGGTGGGAGGGTCTGGGCAGGGAGCACTGGAGAGTGGCAGGGCAGGGATTGAGCAACAGCTTTAAGTGGGGACATGAGAGAGGACACTGTCCTGAGAGGAAGGATGTGGGACAAGGAGAAGAGCAGGAGAAGGTGCAAGGAGAAGGAAGAATTAACAGTAGAAGAAGTGGAACAAAGAACAAGGTATCCTCCACTGCAGATATTAGGAATATGTCCTAGTCCCTTGCTTAGATGAGTTGTGCCAAGGAGCTGACAGAACTGCAAAGGGGAAAGCAAGAGTACCTCTTCTCTTGACTGTGGTCCCCTAAGCCCCATCAGCTCCTCCCTCATCACTCACTTTCACTTGAACATCACTTTTCTTTAGTCCATTTTTCCCACAGTGTCTGAAGTGTTCTCTGGGCTCTGAAAAAGTCCATCACATAATGACTTAAAGGGAAGAAGCTTTGTCACATGCACCTGCTCATGACATTAACACTGTCCTTTCCATGTAGCACTCACTACTTAAACCCCTCAGTCAAGCAGATTTATTTTACCATACAAGTGGTCAATGCAAGACAAACACAGAAGCCAGCTGGATTTTGCTGCTCAGACCCTACATTCACTGCAGGAAACAACATCAATTTATTGCACCACGACTTTGTATCTACATAACACCACAAAGATAGCATGATAGTACACAATGGATTTCTTTACTCCTACAGAAACGGTAACTGAACTGCCAATACCTAAAGACTATCAATTCATGGTCATTGGGCTGTATTTTCTTTTCTTTCCATCTACTTCATAGGCTCTGAGTAGTGTCTGAATCCTATGAGTGTCTCAAAAACAGCAAGCAACTCAGGGAAGGTGTCAACTGAGGATTGATTCTGAGGTCATCAAGAACGACCCCTCTTATTCCAAGCACTAAAAGAAATGACCTGTGGAGATGGAAAGAGACCAGGTCTTATTTTTTCAGGCTGAGATGAATACCTAGCTTCATTGCATGCTTTCAGGAACAGCAGAAAGGAATGAGTAGAGTACTTGTAAGTGTCATGAGATACCATGCCTCTTATTGAGCAACTGTATTAGAAATGATGAGAAAATCATTGGATCTCTGATTTCCAAGGTGGAGGGAGGGAGTGCAAGTTCTATATATCCTGTAACAAAGATTTCTGAGGTAGACATGACCTTGTCTCAAAAAATGAAATGTGTTATTAGAGATAACTGTAGAGGGAAGGATAGTTCATATAAACATTCCAAGCCTTTGATCAGAGCCACGTATTGCAATGTGCTAGCTACCTGTACAGTATACTGTGGCTGTGTCAGAGGAGATGCTGCCCCAAAAATACACAATTTTAAACTCAGACACAAATGGTGGTTGTAGTCTCACATGAATATGCAGTTAGTAGCTGTTTATTAAAACACCTGTCCTGGAGTGCCATGCTTGTAGCTAACAAGTCTGAGTCTAATTTTGTATGCCTCTGAAAACTGGTAAACAGCAATAAAAGCTTGCTCAGATGAGGGAACACAGCAATGAGGTACCTTCACAAAAGAATGCTACGAACAATATGAAAAAGAATAATACCAAAAAAAGAGCAGATATAATTTGTTTTGGTTTTTTTCTGGAGTCTGGCACAGAACCTTACCCAGAGGGAAAGCTTTCTACCACCAATAAAACTCACCATTTCTGTGTCATGAAAATACCTTTGTATTACTTGTGCATTTGGAACAGTCTTTAGTGTATTTGGATTTATTTGTTGTTTTTTCTTTCTCTGTCATGTTAGTCATTGAACACAAAAATGAGAACTTTTGTAAAGATTTTAGCTCCTTTATTTTGTGGGTCCATCTATTCATGGTTTCCTTTTTCCCTCTGCCTTATCTTCTCTATTATTTTGAATAACTTTTCTGTGTTCTATCATGGAAGCAAGTTGCAAAAACTCTGAATTTACATAACTAGTGTATTCTCTGTATAGCATGATTTTATACATGCATATTTGTATACATGAAATCTTTATACATTTCTCTTTATACACTCAATATCTGTTATGTCACGGTGAGTGTTATGTTCTGAAGCATGCAATCACTCACCAAAATCACATCACATGGGTTTTATAATAACTGTTCTGTACATCTGATACCACCACTGATTGTAGAAGCAACTCTGAACATACCATCATTGCAGGTTTCTCTGTTATAATACTTTTAAACTGAGTAATTTCAAGTTACTTAGTCCTATTTCTTTCAGAAGAATAAGCTTCAAAAGGTGTGTTTCAACTCTGCCAAAAACAGGGTACGGAGAAAAATGATTTCTGCACAGCACATGACTCACGATAACGTGGTACAGCCTTCAAGGAAAGAGTTAATTCCAGACAACAAGTAAAGAAAGAGCTGAAAATGTGCCTGTGAAAATTTTGAGAACAGGACAAAAATGAAGATATTCTTTTCACAGATGGAGTTGAAAAAAAGCCCTACTGTTTTTTTCAAAGGACAAGAGAATAAACTCTGAAGAAGCAGTTATTTGATGGGCGAGGGGTCCTGTGGCAAAGCCTGATTAGAGATGATATCTTTGTGAAGATGAAAGGAGACCACGTTCTCTTCTTCATCCACTTGGCTATCTGCATTGGTACTGAGGCAATAAATCAGACTATGTACAAGGGAACTCCTGAAGTAATAATCTCTTCCAAGGTACAGGTCGAGGGCCTTGACATGTGACAATATTACTGTAGTAATGGGAAAACTGGTATCCACTGTCAAAGTAAGTGACATCTTTTAGCTTACATAAAAAAAAATTGTGGCTATTCTAGTTTTAGTGGAAAAGACAGTACTTAGTGAGAAAAAGGAGTCAGATCCTGGACCAGTATTCTTACAGTAATGATGTCAGAAGATAGGTTTTGAAAATAAAGAATTGCAATCCAATCCTTTCAGGTCTTAATGTCAAAACTAAATGTTTCAACTTTGAGACAGGATTTGAGGATGCACCCATGGTCACCAAATAGTCTCCTACTATTTACCTCTTTAGGCAGCTCAGATACAGTTCATGAAGAGAAGATGTCAGAACTAAGATCCATATAAACCCCTTGAAAACATTAATAACATTTTGGTAAAATTTCACTTACAGTGTTAACTCCACATTTTTCATGTTGTGTTTGAGAGATATCACCATGAAATTAAAACATGTCTTTTCAGAGCAAAATAGATAAGTCAAATCTATTTGATCCTGTGATATGTGAATATCTATTTCTATCAATAGTGTTCCACAGACTATACAATCTTTTTATTTGCATAAAAATATTTCAACTGATTTCCAGTTAGGTCAAAAGTCTTTAGTCTTTAGTTAAGCCTTTAATTTTCTGTGTGTTACAATAACCATAACTTTGAAATCTTGTTCATAACTGCAGTTTAATTAAAGCCAGATAAGCCCTGATTGTCCATTTTATTTCCCAAAGGTTGTTGCTTCCCAAGCAGAATTATTGTCTAAGCTGCACTAAATATGGTGCCAGTCTGAGCTTGGCTGCTTGCATAAGGTTTTAAAAATAAGTCCTGTAGCTTCTGTCTTCTTGCATTACAACAATATGAAAAACCAATGTTAACAGCTCTGAAAAAAATGGAGTTTTGAGTGTTACCCTATTGTATATGGCATCACCTTGCCTCAAGGCTTCAAATCATTGAAGCAAATGTGCACTATGTATAAAAACTTTTTAATAAAATGTGTAGAATAAATCAGAATATCAAGGAATAGTTGATTTCTAACATACAGGATGTTATCTTGTGCACAAAACAAACTGAAGACTAACCTATTCCCACTTTAACATATCTTAACTGAATTTCTCTAAGTCTTTATAGGTTAGAAGAGCTTCATCCTTATATATGTGTTATTTTTCCACTGACTGTATTCTTCCGACTGACTGTATTCTTTAGACTGACTATAAAATAGTGTCATTTTATGGTGTATACTTAAGGGATTACTTGTTTTTGCTGAAAACTGGAATCACTTTCAGAAGGCCCTAGTTGCTAAGTCTCGTTCTGTATTTTGATAGTACATTTTGATTGTACATTCATGGAATATACTACTTTAAGTTAATCCATCTGTCCTTAATTATCCCACAGCTTCTTCTTCTTTCTGAGGTTCAACACAGATTGCCTATGCAATTGTAATTCTTAACTCTTCAAAGAAAATAAAGACACATCACCATTTCTGCCATCTGCCTTAACCAGAGCTACATATCTGCCTTCAGCTGTACTGAGATCATGTCTGATTTGGGAACTAGCAAATCTGTCACTTATCTCCACATCCAAACTAGTGCCAGGAACGTGCTCCACAAGAAAATACTTATTTGTGTGTGTGTTTATGCACTTTCTGGTGACCATGTCCTTTACTTGATGAAGGAAGATAAGGTGTTACTTGTGTTTCCAACAATGAAGACTATCTGCAGAAAGATTTGTGTCTTTCTCCATGACACAGGAGCTTGAAGGGGCGCAAGGCTCCCGAGGGAAGTGTCTGGATTTGTATTTAACACAGAACAATGTATATTTTTTTTGTCAGGTCAGTTTCTTGACAGAGCACAGCAAAAAGCATCTTTCTTCTCTGACCGTGGCTTTGGAGAGGGCATGAATTTTGTTGCTGGTGTCTAACTTAAAATTTTGATATGTCTTAGGCATCTTAAACTATTTTGCCGATTTTAATGCATTTAATGATGCTTTGAAAATTATCTTTCCACTTTACCTGACAAGGAAATAAGTCTCCTTAAGGCTTCTGTTAGTTACTGCCAAACTCCCTCTGTGTGGTTTGAGAATGCTGAGAGTGATAATATGATATAGTATTCAATCCAGTCTCTCCAAGAAGCTAATTGTTTCCTGATAAAAAAACATTGCCTTACAAGAGTTCTGCTCTTCTGAAAAGCTCACCAGTACTATGCATTAAAATAAAGCAAGAGGTTTGAATATGAAGCATTTTAAAATTATATCCATGCCCTAGCTACTCGGTTTTGATGTATTTCTTGGAGCTCAGACCCAGGGAAGGGAATTTGTAATATCTTGTCTAAATGGTTCCTGGGAGCTTCACCAGCCTTACTATTCTACACATTAAAAGCTGTTTGAAATTTGGAATTCAAAACACTTCTAACAAAAATAGTTTTTTGAAAATTGTCGAGGATAAATTTTCACACTTCCCTGCTTCTTTAAGCAGATTTATGGGGGTTTTGTATATCAAGATACACTACTGTTATCTGAAGGAAGGGTTTTTTTAGGTGAAACTCTCAGCTGTGATTACCATGAAAAAGCTGTTAGCCTCACAAACCCAATAAATTCATATTTATATATACAGCAGGAATAGACACAGCTTTATTTGAACAAGTTTTAAAGTTAGTTTGTACAAAACCCCAAAACAATATCATGCATTTTATGTAATTAATATTTCAGGCTAAATGCATAAACTGTCCAAGAAGCAGGGAGCAGAAATTAATATCTTCTTTCCAGTAAGTGCCCTCACTGAGGGGTGACCAGACATCATTCTTTCAAGCACTTCTTGATGACATAAGTCCTAAACTATTTCCAACAGTGTCTGAATTTCAACAGGAACTTGTAGGTCAGGGTATTGCCCCAGCTGCTGGAAATATAGATCTTTCACTGTGAAGGAATTGAACATAGGTAAGTGCTATAAAAAGTATGGGAAGAAGCATTTTCATGCTCTCTTGATTCTTAAATGCTTTAGAAGAAATAATAATTCATAATTGCCCCTCTGAGGGATTTTGTCATTCTGTTTTGAAGACAATAGTCAAGGCTGCAATTCTGAAACAAACTTTCTAAACTCCAAAGGATGCTGAAAATAAGGATTGACACCAGACTCAGGGTTCAAGTGTACAGCTAAGGTTTTTCACCAGTGGAATCAGTTGCAATTCTTATCTTCCCAGGGCAAATGTCTCTTTCTTTTGTCTAACTCAAAGCACTTTGCGTCTAAACTAAATCTCTTCACTGATTGCAGAGAACATTCAGTCAGTGTTCTGTAGGTTGTACCTCTAAACATTACTCTGAAGGATCTTGGTTAAGTATATAATTACTGCTTTCTCAAAAACACAGTGGATTATACCACACTGCCTCTGAAGTACATTATCTATTTCTTTTAAGACAGTGACTTCCATAAAAAGTTGTCTGTGTTATAACCACAGCAGTATTTATTCACAATGAGGATATGGCTATTGCCTGGCTTCTTGCTATTATCAAGCTCAGGTTCTGTGCAGGATGTTATTATCTGACAGAGTTTTATATCAGGACTCCCTACAACCATTGGTTCCTGCTTTAGGATCAAATAATTGGACGTTATTTTCCACACTTTTGTCTTATTTCTTCCTTCCTAGGCTCCAGCTAAAAAGCTCACTGTTCTCAAGCTGGAGTACAGTACCCCACCTGTAACAATCCAGAAAAAAAATTGCATTTGAATCCATGAAAAGCAATGACTTCCAATTCCATGTTTGCAAAACAGCAGCTTAAGCTGTATCAATTTTAGAAAAAAAATGAGAAAAAAGAAATTACTGGCCAGAGCATATTTCCCCCCCTCTTATTCTCCCTTTCCTCACAGTTCTGTTAAAAAAAAAAAGATTTACTGTGTAAATTTTTCACTTGGGAAATTGTTTGGAATTTTG
This sequence comes from Nicator chloris, assembly GCA_013400495.1. Classification (NCBI taxonomy): domain Eukaryota; kingdom Metazoa; phylum Chordata; class Aves; order Passeriformes; family Pycnonotidae; genus Nicator; species Nicator chloris. The sequence goes on along the minus strand of WAAE01011768.1, from coordinate 46,910 downwards.
AATACAGGGGCTTAGTCCTTGGAAAGTATATCTAGATCATATTTGGTGTCTATTAGATCTTTTCTCCTTATTTCCTTTGTGTTGAAAATCTAGCCTTATTTTAAAGAAAAGATTGGTCATTGTTCAGATGAAGATTGGTGGACATACAAATTCTAATTTTTCATAAATTATATAAGAAGCAAGAGAATGTGACAATGCTTCTCATCCCTTTTTATAGCACTTATCTATGTTCAGTTTCCTCTCAATGACAATCTATACTACAAAGTATGAAGGCTTTGTGCCAGCATTTCTTGACCACCTTTGGTTTTCAGGCATTTAAGTTACTCTTCTAGTTTAGTACCTGTTACTTTGCCTCATGCAAATTGTCTACCTGAAGCCCACTTTTTTTTCTTTTCTTACATCTTTTTGTTTGTGTTCTGTTCTATTCCTTTCACTTTCTCATTTTTTCTTCAACTAAGAAGTTTAAGGGTGTAAGAAAAAGCTGCCTAGAGGCTACTTCCTCCCATTCTTCCATGCCAAGAGACTAACCACCAGCTTATACAGACTTGATGTCTTCAAGTCTTACAGTCTTCCTGGCTTCATTTTATGCTATATTTCAGGAAAGGAAAATTGCTCTACAACTGTATTTGTGATAAGGATTTTAATCTTTACTACCTAGCCCCAGAGTGCTGCTCACCTCTAGAAACAGTTTTGCAGCACTTTCTCATTAAGCAACAGTTGCACTGTGCTGTCAGTGCTATTCTCAGCAGTCCCTGACAATTCTCTCTTCAGGGAAAATGGGATAAGGTGTCTTCATTTTCTGGAAAATGTTCTACATCTCTGAATATTTGGATCCTTTTTTAGACCTGCTCTCAAAATGAATGTCAGGAAGAGATCTTGGCTCTAGCTTCAAGCTTGCCACCCTAAAGCTGTGGTAAATGACTATTATCTGAGAAGACATCTCAGGTACTTGTATCTGAAAAAAATCTGTAATAAGTGTCTGACCCACAGTGAAGCCTACCACAAACCCCAATGGAGTGCTCCCTGAAAGAGGGAAGTTATTCTTGAAATTCACTTGTTCTGCATAGGTTCTTCTTGTAACAGTGCAACAGCCTAGCAAATAATTTTTCAATACCTATATATACAAAATGCCCACTATATCGTTCAGTGGTTTATCACTGTAATCAATGAAGAATTATAGGGGCAGAACTGCAGGAGAATGTATCAGTCCTTGCTAGTAGCCTAGTACCACCCTGCAAAACATTTGTCAAGCTTTCATTAAGCAGTCCTGTGAAATTTATAAAAAGTAACATTTTCTTGGTAGATTTTATATTCTCTTCCTCCATTATACTTTAATATTAATATGGACCTGGACTGTTTCTACAGCAAGTAGTATTAGAGATGCTAATCATGGCTATTCATCCAGAGGTTATGGTAGATAATCAGAAAAGTGCTGATGAAGCATCTTTTGATATTACTTGAACTTTTGTTCAGTAGATTTTATCACTCCTATTCACAGCAGTTACCGAATAAATTATGTTCATGGTTTAAAGAGTGCACTGACACTGGATGTTAATTCATGCTTATTGTAGGAACTTGTAAAATATCTTTTTGATAAAGTGACCAAAGAGGAGGATTGAATAGTTCTTGGGTTTGGTGAAGTGTTGATCAAACAAACCATTGATTCTTTTTACAGCAATTTTTTATGAAATACAAATTAACAGTGTGAAAAGTTCAGCATATATATCTTTGGGAATAATAAAGAGGAGCTATTCTAAATTACTGTTAATGATCTGATGAGAAAAATAAATCTTCTTAACAGTCATATTTGGGAACTTTATTTCAAAAGAACAGAAGCTGGGGGAAGGGAAATGAATCATATGTACACATAAACATTTTTAATTGGACATTTTTTCTTGTCTTCTAAAATAAAAAAGCTGAAATCAATTTTGTCAACATCTCATTACTTGGAAGAATCATGAGGTGTTAAGAAGAGCAGCTGTAATGCCATTTTCTCTGCAGCTCCCAGGATCTGGGATGAGAAGTTAGCATATCTTTATATAAGCATATATTATTATTCTTTTCTGGTTCCGAATTTTTTTTCCCCAAAAAATCTCCTCTATTTCTGTTGTTTAGATATCTTTAGGTACCTTTTTCTTCAAGTTCATATGAGTCTCAAACTCCATTGCCTATGACGTACTCATTCTTGCAGGAAGGAAGGCTGATCAACATCTAAAAGAATGGAGAGTTAAATGGATGTAAATGGAATTCTTCTTTTCAAAATGTTTTGGATTCAGTATTTCAACTGATAAAATAAGAAAGCCTTCTTCTTTCTATAGCTTTCAAGGAAAAATCCAGGGACAGAATTTTGGAAACTTTGGCCTATTCATTGCAATTCAGAAAGGTGTTATTCACGAAGAACAAGCAAAGTCTTTTCCCAAAACTTGTTCCGCTGTTCGCTCACTTGTGTCTCTCTACAGTTAAAACAACAGCAAACTGAAAATAAGGATGTTCCTTCTTGGTTGCAGAACGATATATTTACACATGTTTGGCTAATGCTTTCTTCCTGAACGAATTCAGTGCTTCCATTACTGCAAGCCTTGATGTAGTTATGGTAAAGTAATGATGGGAATATCAGACTCCTTCTACCTCATGCTGCAGACTCGGGGAAATACCATGCATGCTAAAAATGGGAAGGCTCCTTTTTGTTGTACTTTGGGTTACTATATAATAAAAAGGAAGATTTTTAATGAAAATTTCAGCATTAAATCATATCTCCTTCCAGTGATAGGCATGGTTAAGTTCTTACTCTTAGTGAAGCAAATTTAAGCCACCAAGTATTTTGGAAAATTGTCTTATAAATCAGTGTCATGGGTTAACGCAGCTTGGTCTTCAGTTACGGGAGAAACAGTTTTCTGTAACTTTGTAAACACCTGTTAATTTCTTGTGGAAGGGACAATGACTTATCAAAGGTGAGATATAGATACTGACATATTGTTTGACCACTGGAAAAGCTAGATGCAGATATAGCATTGGTATATATATATAGATATATATAGATATATATAGATATAGCTTTGGGAATACACATATAAAGTTGAGACTGTGTCCAGGCTGGCCCTTTTCCTTCCGGATGGCCAGCAGGTGACACCGGCTGTGCAGGCAGCCGGGGGGCCGTATCACAGCGCACACCTCTCTACGGTGACCCTGTGCGCTCACGAGGGGCAACACTCCCCTGTAGATTCTGAAAGCCCCAGCAATCGTCAACAGGTCGGTGCACAAAGAACGAGATGGGCCTTGCACGCAGCTCCGAGAATTGCCTTTATTAAAGCAACTCAAAACATAACTCAAAGGCAGTGCAGACGCAAAAAGCCCTGATACAGTCCAGACAGGGGGTTTTAAGGGACAGAACATAGGCGGGGTTTTAGGGCCAGGGTCCAGTNGAGGATACAGCCTTAGGGACAAACTGTTAACACAGGGGAATGGGGGTATACAGAACAAACCATTAAATACATAAAATACATAAGGAACACATAATAAAATACATAAGGAACATATCACATATTTGGGGTAGCCCTAAGGGCTACCGCAGGGCCGGTCCAGGCCCTGCCGCTCTGGCCAGGCAGCTGGGGCCAGGCCGGCCGGGCTCCAAGGCTGCGGCTCTCCCGTATGGGCCAGGCCGTGCCCCAGGCCCCATCAGCTGCCAGTGGGGAAAGGGTGATGTCTGCTGGGCCCCTGCTGGGCCAGGGCCCACCCCGTTTTAGACCAAAGGGTGGGCAAGGAGGCATTTGTGATCCTGCCAAGTGGATTCTTGACTGCCCAGGTGCTCTGATCTCTCAGTGGAAGCTCTCTCTCACCCACCATCACCAGCCTGGTTTTAAAATTTGACACTGTGAGTCACAGCCCAAAGGAGGAGAGACCTGTGCACACACATTAGCTCTTTCTTCTCAATGAAGCCTGCAAAACACTTAGCCCTTTTCCAGGGAAAGAAAAAGACAGTGATTGAAATTGAAAGAGACGCAGTATAAAACTGAGGTCAGAAAGTACAATTCTAGATTGGAGGACTGAGGAGTAGACATTTTTAGCTGGACTTCTTTTGTGAAACCGTGAAGAATAGGCTATTTCTTGTAATATATGAATGCTGTTTGGGGGGATGCTGGCTCTAGTTAAAGTTGTAGACTGCTATAATTGAGATTTGATGGAGAATTTTGAACAGAGGAAGAGAAAGTAACGTGAAATCCTTCACTCCTAGAGAAAAAAAAAGGAGATCTCTATTTCAACAGAAACAGAGATGATTTTAGAGAGAAAGTAATAAGAAGCCCTTCGCTCCCAGGAAAAACAGATGTCTATTTCAACAGAAACAGAGAAAATTTTAAAAATACCAAAAGAAGCATCCTTAAATAATACCCCAAATACACTGAGAAGCCTATTCTGCAGAATTTCCAGGCAGCTGCAGATTCTTAACATAAGAGCCAAAGAAAACTTTTTCTTGTAATGATATCTCCATGGGATTCCAAGAGAGACTCCTCTCCCAAAGAACTAATGGTGAAATTGACTGAAAATCTTAGGTTTTGTCTCCTTATGTTGTTTGTAGGAAAATGAACACTTTGTAGGGGATGAAGAAGCATTTTAAAAACTTCGTTCTAGTTCTCAATTTTCCTTCTTTTAGTGTGTGTTAATAAACTATCTTTGTACTCTTAAATTTATGCCTGTTTTACTTTCTCCTAATCCTATCTCACAGCAAAGTAAAAATTCAAACCACCACAATCAGTTAAACATATTACTGTATTATATTTCCAATTAATATTCTGAAAATACATTAGCAATTGTTCAGATCTAAATTTTTCCATGCAATTTGAAAAAATTTAGATATTTTGAAGAACTACTCATGCATTGAAATCTTCTTGCAATTTAACAAATATTTACTTTTGAAAAGCTTTCCACACCTGTTTCTCAGTGCTGTTTCCTTAAAAGGAATAATAATGTTTTCTTCCGTTGTTTTGTTTTTTTCTCTAGTGATTTATTTATTGACTGTCAGAATAAATAGACAAAATTTCAGTAGTATGTACTTCCGTGCTTGTTAATATTGCAGAAAATCTACTATGGAAAAATCACTTAACAAAAAGATTGAAATTTAGAATAAAAAATACTGTGGTGCAGATCTAAAAACCTCTGCATCTCACACGGCCTTGTGTTCAGCGGTATTTTTCAGACTATCTAGGTGGCTTTGCCCTTTGGTCTTAACATCTTGGGCAAATACTACATATCTCTGTTTCTGTAAGTTCTTGCTTCTCAAAATCAGGTTTGTATCATAGAACCACAGAATGGGTCAGGTCAGAAGGGTCAGAGTGGCTAATCTGATCCAACTCCCCAGCTGAAGCAGAATCAACTCAGAGCACAGGGCACATGATTGTGTCCAGAGGGTGCTCAAGTGAGGAAGATAGAGCCTCCACAGCCTCTTTGGGCAACCTGTTCCAGTGCTTGGACATCTACACCATACAGTTTTTCATTACTCTCAAGTGAAACTTTCTGTGCTTCAGTTTCTGCGCATTGCCTCTTCTCCTATTGCTTGGCACCATCCTTTTGTCACCTTCCATTCCACATTCTTGTAGGCATATTCTCTTTTCTTCTTGAGGCTGAATAGCTCACTCAGCCTTTACTTTAAAAAATGTTCCTGTCCCTAGACAACCTTTGTCGCTCTCTGCTCAGCCTGCTCCAGAAGTTCCATGTCTTCCTCATCCTGAGGAGCCCAGAATTGAACAGCACTCCAGATGCATCTCAACAGGGCTGAGGAGAGGGGCAGGCTCATCTGCCTCAGACCTGCTGGCAATGCCCTTCCTAAGGCCTCCCAGACATGAAGTGCACCAAAGTAGTACTGTAATTATAAATATATGTGTATTAATACAGGAAGAAAATAGGATTTCCAGGTTGAGAAGTGTATGCCCTATAATAGCATTAACTCCTTAGTAAGGACAGAAATATATATCTGTTGGTATCATAATAGCTTATTGTTGCAGCAGCTCTCTTGTTAGAGCGTAGGAATGAGCCAAGACACAGACTTGTTTACCACAGCATGAAAAGGGTCCTGGTTCATTCCCCTCTACAGCTTAGCCATCCTGACTCCAACTATTCACTGACTCTGGCTGCAGCAATCTCCTACTGCAGGTTTTCCTTGCAGCCTCTGACTGCTGGTTGTTTCCTGCTAAAGTATGACTGCATGTATTGGTTTGCAGACTCTGAATGCAGGCTTTTACCTAGTTAGACTGTGACTGCAGGTTCCAACAACAGCTCTAACTGCAGACCCAGACTGACCTGACAACAATTCTCTCACCCCAGGATCCCTCTTCTTCGTGATCCTCCTCTTCCTCAAGGTTCCTCCTCTTTCATGGTTCCCCTTGCCAGCTAACCCACTCCCTTTTATCACGCTTATCTTTATTTGCTATAGCTGTGACCCATCAGGGGTGAGTCTGTATTGGGTAATTAACACAGCTGTTACTTATCAGAGGCAAGGTCACCTGTATTCCCTTTTACAGCTTATGATATTATTCTTTTCTATGGTAGATGTTTTTTAAAATCTTACTAGCCTGATCCTTTGTAAACATGATTCAAAATTATTGAATTGGTTAAAAAAGATGCTAATTTCAAGCCAGATTTCAAAAATTGTAAATACATATAGCAAAAAACAAAAGTAGAAAAAAATTTATTCTAAGAACTCATTCAAGTTGTTTCACTCTGTTTCATCTGCAGACTCCTTAAAAAAACAGCAGTGTTGTCATGAAAAGTTAGCTATTTAAGGACTGAAGAATAAACACTCTGGTAACTAGAAATGAAAAAGAGAAAGAAATGAGACACTCAAAAATTAAAAACAAACAAACATAAGGTTTTTCTTCAGCATGTCCTGCCAGTATTTTTATACTTTTCAACTTGAATCCATTTGTATTTCTGAAAATATGTCAAAATAGCAGTCTGTAAGGAAGTAACTCTGTCACAGTGCCTCAAATGCCGAGATGCCGCTTGGCTGTCCCACCCGGCTAGCTGGCTGGCACAGCAAAGGCGGGGGACACTGCCCAGTGCTCCCAGCACCTGGGCTCGGGAGTGCCAGGCAGCAGCTGTGGGTTCTTCTAGTCTGCCCAAGATCCCCATGGTTGGAGATAGCAACGATGACAGAAGAGAGAGGCAGTCTTCCAGAAGGGTAACAATCCAAGTTTATTGGAGGACTCCAGGGAGCTCCTCAACTCAGGGGGTACAACTTCTGAAAGACCCTGAACAGGGGTATGCAACAGTTTATATTGAGGGGAGGGTCTCTGGGAGGGGACAGAACATTCTCCAGTGGGAAACGAGGGGAGTGGTCGGGGGAGAATAACAGGCATCCAGGGAATCCAATGGGAGGATTATGGGGAGGGAACCTTTACTCCCTGACCAACCACTCGACACCCTCCCCTGAACTTTCCAGAAGGAAGGGAGAGGCAGCCGAGTGATGGACAAGGGTCTAGGGGAGGAGGAACAAGACAGACAAGGAAGGGTCTGGAAATATGGGTGGAGGGAGGGAAACTGACAACTTGGGAAGGACCATTCAGGAGGGGGTAACAGAACAAACCAATTTAACACACTACAACATAACTCCCTTTCCTTACTAATTAGTGTGACATATTATGGGTGGTAATACTCACAGATTCTCACACAGCCACACCTAAAGTTTTATGAAGACATCCCAATTCTCTGGTCAGGCATTTTTCAAGCATTAGATTGGTTTGAAACTGTTCCAAACATTTCTGAACACAGGGATATCCTACCTTTAATGGATCACATAACAGCTGGAGCTTAATAGAAGACATCCATAATGTAGATTGAATAACTTGAATTACTGATATAATTATGAATATCTTATAATGTATAATTATCTGCACAAAGAGCCCATATAATAAAATAACTCTGTCCAAGGGCCTCCAGCTTGTCTTTAATGTGATCATAATGTTTAGCACTTTACTTTTATGAAGTTCTTTCTAAACACTAACTAATTAATCCTTACAAAAGTCTTGTGAAGTGCATGTTTTAAGAGCCTTGAGCTCCATTTGAGACACCTGCAGGGTGCAGCACAAGTCACAGTTTCCCTGGACCACAGTGGGAGCGGAACGGGAAGCTTTGCAGGACTGATCCTACAGAACAGCTGAGGTAGATATGGTGAATTTAAAATGCTTGCCTTCAAATTTGGTCCTTGAATAAATAAGCATAGCCTCAATAGCTTGTATTGCTTAAATAAATATTTCAGCCTCAAACACAGGGAAGTTTAGCATTAAGGAAGACGTGAAAAATCAGATTTGTACAAGTCAAAGAATCAATACAGCGGAAATAGAAAATCCTAAAAGTCCTAAAAATCCTTGGCCAATGGAAAATGTCATTATAGTAATTTTGACAGGAAACTATTGAAATACAGATTATAATCAAAGGTTTTTTATTTTTATGTCAGGATGCAACAAGGATAAGCCAATACAAGCTAGAGTCCTTATTTTGGACAAGTGGTGCAAAAGGCAGGTGGTCTTTCCACAGCATGTGGCATCTCCTGAGATCCCAAGTAGCCTGCTAGAGTTCAGGAAAATAGTTCCAGGTACAACATTACATGGTTGCTTGTCTAGGCAAAGGCTGCTCTCCCAGTCAGCTTCTATCCTCCAAGTGGGAGGTAAAGCATAGCAATCACTTTTGGAAGTCATTTGGGAATAGTTAATATTTTCTTGTTTAGACTAAGAAATAATTCTTGCTTTCTTACCTAGCTGGCATAGTCATACAGGTCGGAGAGAGAAGGAGGGATGTGAGTTTTATATAGCTTTTTTTTTCTCTTGAAATTAAGTTAGGTAGAGAGGAAGGATAGGGTACAAACATCTTGCTCCTGTGAAGAAAGCTGCTCAGCTATATGAAAAAGTAAAATATAGCTTTATACACTTCAGACAAGCTAAAAAATTCCATATCCTCTCATTTCACTCTTATAAGCAGTATTTTAGAGAAGAGATGAAAACAGAGTTCCTGCAGAGAAATGGGAACCAAATTAAGAAACAGTTCAATATTGAGGGAACCCTAATTCTTATGAAAATTAGTGGATGATAACATTTGGCTGGGTTATTTTCCACCTGCCATGGACAGGGACACCTTCCACTAGACCAGATTGCTTAGAGCTCAGTTAAGCCTGGCTTTAAAGTGCTTCCAAGGATGGGGCATCCACAACTTCTCTGGGAAACCTGTTTCAGCTCCTCACCACATGCCCAGTAAAGAATTCTTTCCTAATACTAAACCTACTGTCTTTCAGTTTGAAACCATACCCTTTGCCCTGTCTCTACATGCTCTTGTAAAGTCCCTCTCCATCTTTCTTACAGGCTCCCTTCAGTTACTGGAAGGCCACAAGTGGGTCACCGTGGAGCCTTTTCTTTTGCATGCTGAACAATCCCAGTTCTCCCAGCCTTTCCTCATAAGAGAGGTGCTCCATCCCTCTGATCAACTTGGTGGCCCTCCTCTAACAGCTCCATGTCCTTCCTGTGCTGGGACCCCAGAGCTGATGCAGCCCTGCAGGTGGGGTCTGACAGAGCAGAGCAGAGGGGCAGAATCCCCTCCCTGGCCCTGCTGCCCACGGTGCTCTGGATGCAGCCCAGGACAGGTTTGGCTCTCTGGGCTGTGAGTGCCCATGGCTGGGTCAGTTCCAGCCTCTCACCCAGCAGCACTCCTGAGCCCTTCTCAGCCGGGCTGCTCTGGGTCTGTTCATCTCTAGCCTGTACTGAGACCAGGGGCTATCCTGATGGAGGTGCAGCACATCACATTTGGTTTTGTTAAATCTCATGACATCCCCATGGAACTGCTACATCTGATATTGTCTTTAATTTAGAAAAAAATCTTGTACTAATTGATTTTCCATTTCAGGAGGGGAAATAGCCTGATTGAGCCAACCTAAATTTAAAGACAACTTTTGATAATAGTCTTCCACTGGTAAAAATGAAACATTCAATATTTAAACATAAAAGTCTTTTCATGTTTTAATAATAACGTTAAAGTTTTTAATATTCTACTATATTGTCATTATGCTAGGCACACATATGACATCCTTTTACAATTACAGACAAAAAATAATTGAAATAATGATTCAATACTCAAATTAGTTATGTCTTTGTGTACGTTTAGCAGGTCACTCCTTGAAATTATTATTTCTCCAACCACTTTATAGTTCCACTTGGGAATATAAAGCAACTTATTCTATCATGATGGAAGGAAGAATGTGAATATTCTTAAATGTAAAAGATAAGTGTATATCAGGTGACGTTGCACAATGAGATAGCTGAAGGCTAATAATCCAAAACATTATTTTCAAAACTATTTACATAGCACATTAATACCACTCTGTTGTCTGTATTTTCTGTTTGATATACAAAGTGATTAGCTTTACTGTAAATAATACTTCAAACAACTTTTAGACAATGGAATGTCAATCCGGGTAAATTAGTATTCCTTCTGGGAGATGATAGACAATTTATGGCATGAATTTTGTGAAATTTAAGTAATATGAATTAGCTACAGACAGTCTGTTCTCCTGAACAGAGGTACCTCAAATTGTTTTCTCTCTAATTATTTTGTCTGCTTGTCTCGTTTTTGTTCTCTACCTAGTTTGGAATAAAATGTTGCCATGGAAGAGAGTAAAAAAGATCATTGTTTTTGACTACCTTTTGTGTTTATGAAGCCTTGGTGAAACAGGAAAAAAGAAAACTAATTTGTAGAAAATGGTATGAACCAATAGATATGACTTCATATAAGTCACACATAAATATGACATTATAAATATTGCTGAATAAACTTTGGGTATTCATAATTTTTATTTGGAAAAAAAAAAGTAGTTTGAAAGTTTTCATTCTCTGTCTCTGCCACTAGTAAAAAAACCAGCAGGTAAGCATTTTTGCTAACATAAAAGAAGTTGAAGAGACTATATAATGCTTTTGATATATGTTGGAATTGGGAATGAAAATGCTTTGCTTTTTTGAGCTTAGGTGTGTACAAGAATCCACCAAAACTCTGTCAATCTACTGAGTCCATGATGAGAAACTAATTACTTTGGTTCTGGGGCATCAGAACTTGCTTACCCTGGTGAAAACATAAATGTCCAGCACTTAATTTGGGTGCCTTATATTGGTGCCATTACCCCCAGGGGCTGGGGCAGTCTGAGCTGACAGGGCAGGAAAGGGGTGCTGTGTATCTCTGGGCCTGTGATGGTGCAGGTGCAGGTTCACTCCTCTCACTGAGATCTTTGGTATTTCTCTTTAGAATTTCAGTCCCTGACTGAATCAAAATTATATGAATGACTTAAACCTACACTTACCAATACACCAAAAAGAGTGAGATCCCTTGTAAAACTCTGTTGTGAGAGGGATGTACAATACAAATTCATTACAACATTTAACTGAAACTACAGAAGGATGAATAATGCTACAAATTTAATTGAAGATAAAAAAATGAGAGGCATCAAACCCAAAAACTATTACTGTTGACATAAATTTGTCCCATTCATAACTGTACATGACACTTGACAAAACTTGTTGGTCTTCATATATGACTTAGAAGGTAAAAGGTAATAAGGAAAGCTACTGATTATGAAAATCTACTGGATTCTAGATTGCTCCATATTACATGAGAAGGAATGAAAACTTTCTTTTATTTCAACAAATAATCCTGAAGAGAGCAACATTCATACAAAGCAGAGATATTTTTGAAGTGCAATTTTCCCTAACCAGGGAAAAAGAACATGTAATTTTTGCTCTATTTAGAAGGTAGAAACTGATGAAAATAGGCGGCAAAAAATGATTTAACTATTGGGCATATCTATTATATTTTTGGAATATTATCTCACATTTCACAGTGTGTTCTTGAATATTTTAATTTGAAAGAACTGTAGCATTTAAAAAAAAAATTTGCCGTCTTTGAACAGAAAAAGGAAATTCAGAAAGAAAACATTCTGGCCTGAAGTAGCTTGCATACACTTGTCAGGTTGAAACACTGTATGAAGATTGTGACTGATCTTTAGCAGAATGCAAAATATGTTGGTGTCAAAATTTGAGGACAATATTCAAAATGTTCTGGGCAAAGAATTGGGACATAGAACTACAGGGATTGGCTACCCTGGGGGAGAGAAGTTGCACTGAGATTTTTGATGGTTTTGGTTTTAAGCTTCAGAGGCAGAAGAGTTTCTAGAGAAAGGGAGGAGAAGAGGCCTGCACCACTGGCTTGCTTTTCATTAAAGGAGGATAAGGGCATATTCTGATTAGCAGGAGAAATAATTAAAGGAATTCTGTATTCACAGAGGTCACAAGATCAGACTTTGATATGATCCCAAATGCAATCACTGAACAAACCATTAGACTTATTCAAGGAAAATACATGAATGCTATAACTGGTGATGCAATCATGGATTACACTGTTAATTATTGTTATTGTTTTCCTTGAAATTTTGTGGCTTTTATACATTTCTTACAAAAAGGGGGAAAAAAGACCTTAGTATACTCAATGGCTAAATTAATGTTCCTTTTGAAGTTCTTAGCAGCTTTCTAAAGCCTTTCTGTGAATCACAGTGAAGGAAAAAAATTCAATCTGCATAGGGGGTGGGGGGGTTACTTTAATTTAATTTTCTTTTCCATTGACCCTTTCACTTTCTAGATTTTAGTGCTTTCACCATGAAATAAATTTCATTTAATCTAAGCATGAGGACTCTTAATTATATTGGAGGAGCTCTTAATTATGTCATTTCCAATAATGGTAGAACTTCTTTTTGTCTGAGACTAATCAAAGGTAAAAGAAGTCAGAGTGCACTTTGGAATTAAATTGGGATAGTATTGTGCTCTCACACCAAGCAAATAGTCCTTGAAGAACTGATGGTCTTCCTTGATACAATTTTAATATCTGAATTTTTTTTATACCAGGTGAATATTTGTTATGTATACTTATTAATCTCTAATGCACAAAAAAGGGTGTAATCATACCTACTGTGTTCCCGTACAAACTCAGAAGGGGAGACATAGATATTAACTATGATCAACCACTTGAATTGCCCAGTGCTTCCCCTGAAAAGCAGCTACCAAAACAAATATTTCTTCAGATAGTTTACATCTTAACCCTGCTTTTGTCAAGCAAAACCTTATTTAACTTTGCTTTTTGATGTCCTGAGATGGAGACTGTGCTGGTTTGCGATGGGGTAGGATTAATTTTCTTCATAGTCACTAGTATGAGTTTGAGTTTTAGATTTATGCTAAACCAGGGTTTAAAATACAGGGATATTTTCATTATCAAGCCCCCAGCTGAGCAGGGCTTGCACGGCATCAAGGCCACTTCTGCTGCTCACACCACCCCACCAGCAAGAAGGCTGGGCAGGCACAAGGGTTTCGGGGGGGACGCATCCAGGACTGGTTACCCCAACTGAGCCAAGGGATATTCCAGACCATAGGGAGTCATTCCCAGTATATAATGCTGAAGGATGAAGAAGGAATGTGGAACTTTTGAGAGTGGTGGCTTTTGTCTTCCCAGGGCAGCGTTACACATGATGAAGCCCTGCTTTCCCTGCTTTCCACGGGAAGTGGTGCAGGCACTTGTAAGGTTTTGCTTGCATGCGTGGCTTTTGTTTTCCCTATTAAGTTGTCTTAAAATAAATCCATGAGTTTTCTCACCTTTCTGACTCTCTCCCCCATCCTGATGTGGAGGGAGTGAGGGAATACCTGAGTGGGGCTTAGATGCCAGCTGAGGTTAGACCTTGACAAGGTCAATGCATATGATTATAGAAGTTGATAAAAGAGATGTAAAAACATTTTCAGAAACAAACATTTTATTAATCAAACATGCAAAGAAAACAAATTTCTCTTTACTGGAGTTTGGTTTTAAGTGTAATACCAGAAGTCAGGCTGTACAGACAATTAGGATGAAATCCTCACCCCCTGTAAAACTACCAGCAAAATTTCTCCTAATTTTCTTGGAGGCAAAGATATATGGTAACTAGCTTTCTTAGATAAACACAGGGGATAGTCACACAAAATTTTGAGATTTCAAGTATAAAAGGTGCTTTAAAGAAATTCAATTTTCCCAATAATATTCTATTTTTTCTCTTAGGGGAATGCTTATACTGCCTTACAATGTGCTGTTTGATCTTGGTAAGTTTTATTATTTAAGAGTGTAAATCAGTTCTTTAAGTTACATTTAATCAGTTCTTAAGTTACATTTCAGGGCAAACACTTTACTGGTGTTTCGATTTACCTTTCATAACTCAAAATTCATTTACAATTCATAACTTAAAAAATTAGTTTATACAAAATCTGATTATGTTCTAACAGTAAGACTGTATAACAAAAAATATTTGCACCTTGTTAAAGAAACATAAATAGTACTTGGGTCTGGGCAGCTTTTTAGCCACCCTAGAAGGATTTTCTTCTTGCAGAAAAGGAAGTGGCTGGGCCTCTGAGGAACTAACAGTGGAATAATTTTTAAGTATTGGAAAAGAAGCCACAACTTGGCTTGCAAGTTGTGACTTCTGGAAATAATCTGCGGGTTATAGACATATACAGTCTTCAGGATACGGTGATCACTGAGGGTATATGTCTTACTGTTTCTATGAATTTGAGATGAACAAAATTAAATCTCCCCTATAAAGTGGAAACATTGTTACTTCCATGAGGATATGGGATTTACATACTCTTATCACTCAACCTAATATAATATTCCCTAAACAAGCTGGTTAATTAGCTGGGGAAAAACAATTTCCTCCTCTTCCTGTAATACTGAGAATCATAGAATTATGATTTAGACAAATTGTCTATAACTGATTTCTGCATGTTTTTTGGTTTTTTTTGTTTTTTTTTTACCTGAGTTAGGAGCGACAGAAAAAATGCCTCTGGTAACTTTTGTAACTTAAAAATTCTCAGACATGAAGCCACAGATTTAATTTAGATGTGCAAAGGAACAGAGTTCTAGAAAAAAGGAGATTTTTCTTGAGATCTGCAGTTAGTTTTTACTAAAAGATGAAGTTCTTTAAAGTAAATTCAACACCAGAAGAAGTTTAATTAATTTTACATTATCTGGTGGTGCTAGGCTTGACTATTTGATATATCTTTTCCACAGTTGATCCCATATATCCATGCAACACAGGATGCTTATTAAAGCTAGGCTTGAATCTGGTGATCCTGGTCAGTACTGCTAGAACACGACAAATTGATAAAAGAAAAAAATGTGTAAAAGGGCTGTAAACTGTTCTTAAAATTGAATAATAGCAGTACAACTGGTACAAAAGAAGGTGAAAATATCCTACAGGAAAAATTCAGTGTCTTGCAGGTGAGAATTATACAAATGGAGTATCACAATTAAAAGGTCATATATTCAATGTCTGATATGAATTTCTGCAATAAAGCCATGGCTAGCCAGCAGAAAATGTCAAAGGAACATTAAAAGATGACTATAACTGATTTGTCAGTGAGACTATGACCTATTGCTATGCACAGGCTGTGGAAAAGGTAGATAGGGATATTTCCCTTCATTCTGCCTGTGTAGCTGTTCTGAGGCATACCACATAATGGGAACTAACCTAAAAATGGTGGAAGGAGCTTATTGAGTAAACCCTTTGCAAAGCTGGTTAT
The DNA here is from genome assembly GCA_013400495.1 of Nicator chloris. Classification (NCBI taxonomy): domain Eukaryota; kingdom Metazoa; phylum Chordata; class Aves; order Passeriformes; family Pycnonotidae; genus Nicator; species Nicator chloris. The sequence continues at coordinate 31,296 of WAAE01011768.1, read as the reverse complement.
GACACTTTAAGAAAGACTGAACTCTTAAAGAACTGCTGTTAAAAACACCTAGAATGGTGCTCTGTAGCATGCAGAGACAAAACTAAAAAGGCTCAGCTGGCTTATCTTGATAAAATTAAGGCTGAGTAAGTGTATGAGTATTCTCTTTAATCAATATATCAGGAACCAATTTTAGAAAGGTTAAACAAAAAAAATATTGGCAACAGAAAACAAGAAAAAAAGAGGACTGCAGGGCATAGCCTTTGTAAGTTATAATGTTTCCTCTAACAACTAAGATTTGTGATTTTTTCTGACTTGTTCACACAGAAAATTGTAACTTGCAGTGCAATGACCAGGTTGTGCTATGGTAACATACAGCTCTGAATTAGAAAATTCATGTATCTCACCAGGAATTGACACAACCCTCAAAAGATCAGAGATAAGCAATTTTATCCTGTTACCTATTCCCTCTATGTTTCAAATCAAAGATAGCAGATGACCCAGCTAAATATGGAAAATTGAAATACCGAGTAAACATCCTAATAAACTGCCTGCCAGCAACCATTTAAAAAATTATTGCACTTGGAAACACTGAAAGCACCTATGTTGTCAAGAAAGCAAAATTCATTTATAAATGATTTATCAAATCTTAATCTATCACATCTATTATAGATATTAAATAATTTTTCTGGTTTTTACATATTCATTTATTATACACACTTTTAGCTGATGGAATTCCATCATTTCAAAAAGATGGAAATCACCAAAAATCCACATTAAAGTAGTACTAATGTAGAAAAAAATGGGACTTTTCAAGACCAGCAGTAAATGGATTCCTAAAGGAAGCAATGGGCAGAAAGCCTAGTATTTCACATTCCTGTAGTAAACAAGGTAATGAGGTCCCAGTTCAGGACAAATATTTATAGAAGTGCCTTACACACTTGCTAATCCCTTCCCCCACAGAAGTCACAGCACAGCTCTTCATGTATAATGGATGGCTTTGCAAATGCCCATGAAATTCTTATGTCTGCTGTGAGAAACAATAGCTTTCAGAAGGCTGTTAAATGATAGACAAGACCTGAAATCATCATGAATAAAATAAAAATTAGTAATGTATTCATTATGTTTGAATGTTTATTTTGATACCAGTTTATATCAGACAAAAATATTATAAACCTCTTTCCCAAAAAATATCTTGAGTAGAGAATACATTACTATGCCTTTCTTTACTTACAGAGTTCTCAGTGCAAAATAAGGTGTTTAACAGAAAACAAAAAGTCAGTTTTTGTCCAAAAGCTTTTTAACTATTCTGGCTTGTACCTGAGTGGCTGCTTTTATTTCTTTGCTGTCAATGCATTTTTAATATTTTTAAATTGCCTTGTTCTTACTGACTTCGGCTGAAATTCTGCTGGCATCATCTGTGAAAGGTTGCCAAATAGTGGTTAATTTGCCACTGCTGATTTCCCAGTGGAAGAGACAGGTTTTCCCAAAGTAACTTTACGCATGTAAAAGCAAGAGGGCAGGAAAATCAGGAAAGTGGGCAATTCAACAAAGCAAAGTAAGTGGAGTAAAGTGAAGAAATAGATTTTTTTGTTGTAGGTGCAATAAATTTCTACCAAGAATCCAGCGACAATTCCATCTCCTCACTCTATTCCTATCCTGTTTCCAAAGGATGAGAGCAATAACTGTATGTCAGTAATCTCATATCTGTGGCAATACCTGATATCAGCCATGCACAGCCACAAAACAGCTGATTGTAACTGATTCTAACTTTTTACAATAAATTTTTTTAAAACTGGAGGTATTTCTCCAACCTTCCTCTGAGATTTGATGGCAGAAAATTATTTCTTAGAGCTGAGGGCTGTAAGGGGACAGAGATCTAGTTAGATCCCACTTGCCACAAGATATTAAATTTAATCCATATAGCCAGTAGGAAGCCTAAATATTTTAGACTAAGTTCCTGAAACTGAGCTGTGAATCAGAGCATGAATCAGAGTATGCAACTTGAAGATCTGCTCCCAGCAGGGAACTGATTAGGCAAGATTCACACAACTGAACAGAAAAAGAGAATCATATCCCACAGTGAAACAGGATATTTCATGGCAACAAAAAAATATGACAATTAATAGGAATCCAAGTATGCAGATAACTTTAGTTGAGGAGGTAAGGAAAGGGTCCTTTCTCCTGCCTTATTTCATAAAGACTTGTATTCTACAACATCAGAGTTTTCTCTGAAATTCCTGATGATGTATAGCTTCTTTCAACCTCCATTGACTCCTGTAAGTTTTGTGTGCATTTAAGAATTCAAAGAGGGTGTGGTGGTTGACCCAGCTATCAGCCAGACACCAACACAGCAACTCACAAAATCAGAGACTGGCTGAGGATAGAGAAGACCTATGGAGGAAACCTGGTAGAAATACTCTGCTCAAGCAGGGCCACCTACAGCCTATTTCCAAGGATGGCTATTAAATATCTCTAAGAAGGGAGATCCTAGAACCTCTCTGGGCAAACTGTGCTAGTGCTCAGTCACCCTCACAAATAAAAAGTGTTTATTAATTTTTAGAAAGAACCTCCTGTGTTTTAGTTTGTGTCCATTGCAGCTTGTCCACAGTGCCTGGGCACCGCTGAAAAGAATCTGATTCCATCTGCTTTACACCTTTCATTCAGGTACTTACATACATTGATAAGATTCCTCACTGAATCTTGTCTTCTCCAGGCTGAATAGTCCCCACTCTCTCAGCTTTTCTTTATATGAGAGATGGTCCAATCTCTTAGCCATCTCAGTGGCCACCTTTGCTGGGCTATCTACAGTATCACCAGGTCTCTGAACACTGGGTAGCCCAAAACTGACCGAGAGCACACTCATTCCCATTTGGTCTGGAAAGGGGAGAAAAGAGAAAGAAGACAAGAAAACTCATGGATCAAGATAAAATGAAGCAAAAGATGTACACTTGAGCAAAGAATGAAAAAAAGGCACTGTTCTCTATCTCTTATTAATAGGCAGTTGTCCAGCCACATCTGGGAAAGGAAGACCTCAGGATTCACAATTGTTACCTGGAAAGAAACTGTAACCACACATGTACCCTCCCCCCATCCTTTCCTTGAGCTTTTATTGTGAGCCATGACATGATATGAAATGGGATGGGATGGTGTAGGATAGCCCTTTGGTCGTTTTGGGTCCTGGTTTTGTCCTTTCTAGCCTTTCCCACTCCCAGCCTACTCATGTGGAGTGCAGAGTGGAAGAAAGATAGGATCTTGATGCTGCAGGAGCACAGGTCAGTGACAGCCAAAGCTCTTAACTGGTGTATTTGCAGCACAGTTTTAGCCACAAAGCCAAAATACAGCAGCATGTGGGCTTCTCTGAAGGACATTAATGCTACCCAGCCAGACCCAGGATCAGTTATAAATGGAGAGACTTTTTACATGAACATTCTTGAAACAAAAGCATGAAATGAGTGAAGATAAACAAAAGAAGCAGGGGGTGGGGGGGTGGGGGGGGAGATATAGCATGTTTATTACATAAATGAACGTGCATTTTTCCGTAATATAAATCCGAATTCTGTGGGACTGAGAACGTTCTGGAATCAGACCTGATTGCAGCATGGAAAAAGACACAAACATCCACAAAAGACTTAGTAGATCCTGAGAAGACTTACAAATAAAAAATCCTTCCTCTGAAGTCCTGCTTTTCATTCTGACCTTCGGTTACCTATCTGATCTCAAAATCAAACGAGCTTATTAAAGCGCTTGCCTATGCAAGACTATTCTCCTGGTATTTATGCTTGATTAGATATGACTGGGTAAGCTCACAAATAAAAAACTAGGTTCATGTTTACCTCTTGCTGCTGGAAGCCTAAAAATTCCTGACGCAAACACAAGCTCTAGAATTAGTCATTTCAGTAACAATCATAGGGAAATTTTGCAAACTGACCCACCAGTTTTGTCTTTTTCACCCAAATTCTGGTGGCTGAGGGCAAGCCCATCTAAGTCTCATCAAGAAACAGACACAGACTGAATCATCAACCCCATACTGATGGCACTGCATTTCCTTTTGCTTCTTTTTTCTCCATTTTTATTCTTCTAAAGTCCTTTCTTCTAAGTTCAAAGTGTTTCTTTTACAGAGTACTGTGACATGGCACTCCTAGCAAGCGCACTTGTGATTCTTACCTAAAAAGTGCCTTTCTGATTGCATTTCACAATGAATAGCTGGTTTAATATCACAATTTATGTAAGAACGATTCGGCAGCACACATTAGGACAGGTCTTTAAGCTAAACTGAATCAATGTGTGGTTCAGAAATTTAGAACCAATTACAGCCTCTCTATATTAAAATCTAGTGCTCGGTCATTAAATGAAATATTTCACAGAGTCTGACAGAATTGATGGAGCAATCTGTTATGAGCTGTGTATCATCTCATTTGTGACAGACTTACTTGCCACACCAGAAAAGTCTGGCTTGTAGATTATGGAATTCTTAATTCAGGAAACCTGAATGGAGAAGTGTCAAATATGAATTTCTCTATTATGATTAATGACATAAAACTAGGTTGAATATAATTATCAGTTTTAATGACATAAATATGAGACCATTACAAATATAAAACTTGCATTTTGTGAAAGAGACTTTCATTCTTATACATGAAATTGTAAAAAAAATTAGTGATCCTGTAACTGAAGCCTATACCACAGAGCAGACAAAGAGGCCAAATTATATTGATTTAAATTCTGGAGTTTCTATATTTTAATAACTGTATTTTCAAAACTCATTTATATGTATTTTATATTCATTTATATTTAAGTGTAAAATATTTTATTTTTCCATATCTTTTAATTGTCTATAATAGCACCAACTTTATAGCTACAATGATTACTTTGGGGACTATTGTACATCCAATACTACTAAATCAGGGAAGCTACAAATAACATTAATGAAACACACATAATTGACATTTGTAAATTTCCTTTGTTTTCCCTCATTTATATATTTTGTGGGTATGTTTAATTTAAAATATGTTCATCGTTTGAAAACCACATAAAATCAAAATTTTCACCAGCTTGCTTTCCTTTTTCTGGTTATTATAAAGAATGAAGTTAAACTTTTATCTCTAATATTAGCATGAACTGGAACTATTTATTACAACTAGTGGCAAATTGTAAAACTCAGAACTTCATTAGATGAAAAATATCAGCATCAAAGAGGCAACAATTGTGCAGTCAGTAATTTGTAAGGTTGTTGTCAATTATTTATGAGGTAATGTAAGAATAACAGTGGAGGGAGAATTAGAAATTAAAGCAAGATATTAGATTCCTCAAGTGAAGAGAAAATTTTTCAGTTTCTGCTCAGTGTAGCACTGCTCTTTAGCTGAAAAAGAAAGTTCCTCACAATAAATAACTTCCACTGTTAAAAGCTCTCTCTGATGCTGGAGATTTGGGTGAAGTAAATGCTCCTCTGACTAAGTACAAAGAGAAAAGACACTTGAGTCAAACCTCTCCCTTTAATAATTCAAAGGTGTTCTCTTCTCTTATGAAACAGCTTTTTTTTTTTTTTTAAATCCATCATAGAGGTAATGTTAAGGCTGTTTCTCTAAAAATTGCAGCTTTCTATGGAAGGTTATTTAACTCTTTTCCTGTTCCTTCTGTGAAATACTCATAAACAACCATTGCTACATGTAGAATGAAACACTATGTTTCCCATATAGATTTACTTATTTAAGAGGAAATCAAAATGGTACTTATTGACACTATTACCAGTGGATTCGATTTATTCTGTTTTTATTGTAGTTTGCATCAATTCCTTCATGTAGGTCCAATGAATACCTCTGTCTGCAAGGTCTGACACAGTGTATAGGAGAATAAGGAAAGCACACGTGGGAGCATGAGATCATTGCTCATAAAGTGAAATTTCCCTGCTTATGGAGTGAAAATAAATATGTGAGATTGGGTATCTATCATTTTGTTTAGATCTATCAAGCTCTAAAATAATCAAATTAATATTTAATTGGAAAAAATATGGACAGATAGTTGATGATAGTAATTAAATAGTGTCATAAGTTTACAGTTGCACTCAAGTAGGATTTGACATGCAATTGATATTTTATGAATATAATTTGCCACCCCTGTGAAAAATTTTAAGGTTTGGTTCATTGTCAAACACTGGTCTTTACATGGGGGCCTCTGTGTTTGTGGAATTGTGACCATTTCACAACTCTGGTATTAGTAGACCAGTTTATCAAAATATCAGTCTATAAATTCTGAAGGTGGTAGGCTGTAGGAGAAGGGAATACAGGTGACCTTGCCCCGATAAGTAACAGCTGTGTTAATTACCCAATACAGACTCACCTCTGATGGGTCATAGCTATATCCAATAAAGAGAAGTGTGATAAAAGGGAGTAGGTTAGCTGGTGAGGGGAACCATGAAGAAGGATTCTGATTCTGGGGAGAGAGGATCCCTGCTGTGAGGTCAGTCTGGGTCTGCAGTCAGAGCCTGTTGTTGGAACCTGCAGTCACAGTCTAGCTGGGTAAGAGCCTGCATTCAGAGTCTGCAAACCAATACAGGCAGTCATAGTTTAGCAGGAAACAACCAGCAATCAGAGGCTGCAAGGGAAACCTGCAGTAGGAGATTGCTGTAGCCAGAGTCAGTGAATAGTTGGAGTCAGGACGGCTGAGCTGTAGAGAGGAATACACCAGGGCCCTTTTCATACTGTGATAAATGAGAAATCTGTGTCTCTAGCTCGTTCCTACCTACTGCTGCAACAGCAGGCCTTCTTTTATTCCTCCTTTTTTTTTTTTTTTTTAGATAATGCTAAGTAGAAAGATTTCCTTTGAGGCTACCAAATAGTAAGCATCTATCTTACAGTTCAAAATCATCCCAGCTGTTCTTGACACCTTGATATGTGTTGCTCAGGGGTGCGTACTGGCACCAGTGCTATTTAATATCTTCATTAATGATATAGAGGGATTGAGTGCACACTCAGAAAATTTGCTGATGATACCAAGCAAATTGATGCAGATGACATTCCTGAAGGATGAGATGCTATCCAGAGGGACCTGGACAGGCTTGAGAAGTGGATCTTCAGGAATTTCATGTGGTTTAAGAAGACCAAGTACAGGCTGCTGCACCTGAGCTGCGACAACACCCAGTGTCAACACAGGCTGGGGGATGAACAGACCCAGAGCAGCTCTGCCAAGGAGAACATGGTGATGCTGCTGGGTGAGAGGCTGGAACTGACCCAGCCATGGGCACTCACAGCCCAGAGAGCCAAACCTGTCCTGGGCTGCATCCAGAGCACTGTGGGCAGCAGGGCCAGGGAGGGGATTCTGCCCCTCTGCTCTGCTCTGGTGAGACCCCACGTGCAGGGCTGCATCAGCTCTGGGGTCCCAGCACAGGAAGGACATTTGAAAAGATGTGTCAATGCAAAATGAAGTTTCTCTTTGTTACTTTTGCTGCTCAAGTCTTGTAGTTCATGTTACAAAAGCAATAAACTAAAAAATACAAACCTGAAAATGCTCAAGAATGGAGGAGAAATATTAAGTTTGAAGTCTGTAATGCAGCTGAGATATAGAGATTTCCTTTTAAAACTCCTAAGTTGTATAAATATGAGAAATAAACGCTCTACATTCATTTCTGGGATATGGGAAGATGAGTTTGAGAATCTGGAGTCAACTGTCTACGTTATTGCTCCTCACACGAGGGGGTTTTTCATGCCTGAGCTCCTGTTTTAATTTGGGTGTAGGAAAAGGTACCAGATTAATTAAGCAGCATTACAATACATCCTGTAAAGACAGGGGCTAGATTGAATACTTCCAAAGCAGTCATTCCTGAGACAGCAATTGCTGTTAATAAACCTTGAGCTAAAGAACCTGATAAATACCATGGCAGAGTAGTTTCTTTCCACTAGGGAATTATTTATACCTCCTCTCTGATCTGTGACCATCACAGAGGTAAAAATGGAAAATATAGATACTGAAATTTCTTCCAAGTTTTTCTTACAAGTTTTTTCTGGAATATAACCAGCTATCCCAGGATACCCTTGTATATATCCAGGATTCTCACTCACTTCTTATAATAGTTAATAGGAAAAAGTGAGAGTTGTGTTTATAGTTTGTTCAGATCCTTACAAGAGCTTTTGAACTTTTAGAACTCAAATATTAGAGACATCCTCTGCAAAAGAATACAACTTCAAAATCTACCACCTGATTATTAATAGCAACAGACTAATTAGAGACATAATGATTAGATATCCTTTTATTTGGCCATATTAACTGTTAGCATTGAGAAGCCACCAGGTGAAACAGTCTCTAACAAAATCTTTTGTATTTCTCTGAAGTAATTCTTCTATATTTTAAATTTAATCTGAAGGAGGTTAAGAAGAGTCAGGTTAAAATTGTAAATGAACAGTTTCTCTTTCTTTGTAGTAAGGATATCATTGTGTCTTCTAGAAAATTACCAGAACTTTTCTGCCCTTAAAATATGCTTAGGTAGCCTATTCTCCAGACTTCAGCTGATTTCAGTTATCACATTCAGTGTCATGCTTTCTTACTAGTTTTCACCAAAGCAATTTTCACATTACATATTTAATTTACTTTGAAGCCTGGCTGGGCTAATACAATGTTTGGTGTTAATGGTTAGAGGCTCCATCTCCCATTGATCTTATGAATTAATAATTTCAAGTCTTCTGCTCACATTTTAATTCACATAGAAAGGTAAGAATGCTTTTTGAACCACAAATAAGTGCACTGCTGCTTGCCTTTTTGACTGAATTGTATTCAGAGCTGGTGTACCACTACAGAATATGCCTAGGAACAACGGTAAGCTTTTTCCCCTCATTACTCAGAAAATATGTACATGTTCATTTCTGACAGGTTGTACTATATAAACCATACAGTTTCAAATCATCTGACAGGCAATCTAACAACTACCATAGCAGGATCATGTGCCAGTTCTCACGACTACCAATATTTACTGTCTGTTTAAAAATCACTCTCAATGTGTAGAGAATGAGCAGCAGCATAAGAGCTTTCAATTGCTGTCTGTCCGATGATTTTTCCACTCCATTTTTCTTCCAGAGACAGTGACCTAGTAATAATGAGTGAAGATAATGGGCATTATGGCAGGCAAAGCTGACAACTTACAGCTTTGAGTTTTACTTTGGAAATAAAAGTAAATAAAACTTTTTTTTTTTTTTTAATATTTCCCATCCCAATTTGAATATCACAGGAAACAAGTCAGCTGTTCCTGAACCAGCTCCCAGAAACTGTCAGGTACAGTGCTCCATCTCCTCTGCTGGGAGTTCCCATGGCAACATCTTCAGCTGAAGTAAAAGGAATTACAGATAGATTTTTTTTCCCCCCTCTGGCTCCCCCCTTTCCCTCCTCTCTGTGCCAGTTCAGAAAAAGTGTTGCTCTCAAATCTTTGGGGCACTGAGAATTGCCATTGAGCCACCCAGCTACATTTGCTCTGTTTGTTGCATTTGAAAAGTCTGTCCTAGTTCCCCTCTGTTTCTTGGGTGTCTGATTTATGGCATCAAACAAGAAAAAAAGCAAGAGAGATTTTTAAGAGTGGAAGTTCTTATTGGGGGGAAGACACTAGCCCAGAGCTGTCTCCAGTTCTGGTGCTTGAAAAATACATGTTTGTTTTTTTTCTTCTTCAATTTGACTGCAATTTTCCAAGGAGTGTGGCTATAATCCTTAAAGATAAGAGAACACACATGAATTGTGGCATGTAGAACCATGACTGCAGAATATTTACGGGTGCTCAGGTTTGTGTCAATGAATTGTGCTCTGATGAGATTGATGGTGGCTTTGGCCACATTTGGCAACTGATAAAGGCCTATAACTACAGAAATTATCTGTGACAAAATATCCTAGACCTAGGTGAATTCTTTTGAAAATTTTGCAAAAATAGCATCAAACTGTCACTCAAGAATTAATTAATTTTTTTTTTTTTTTTTTGCAGCATGAAGGCCTACTGGAAAGAAAAGCACAGTGACAGGCATATAACACCCAACCCTTGCTTAGGCTGCAGCTCCAGTGAGAGCATAAATTTTAGGTGCTCTTGCACAGAAATGGAACAGGTTGCTTATGGTGGCCCTGCTGCCAGCTGTGGTGAAATCAGTGAGTATCCGTTGCAAACACACTCGGCTTTGGAGAGAACACATGCATGGCCCAGACATCATGGGGAAGACCAAAGCTGTCTCTGTCCATGGTGTGAGAACAGAAGATTTTCCTCTTTCTTTTGTTTTGGCTGAAGGTGTGTTCAGTCCTGCAGTGGAGTTAAGATTTCCATCTCTGCCCCTGGGCCAGGGTTTACTCCAAAATGGCATTTGAAGGTGTGAGGACAGATAGCCAAGACTTAGATGTGGAGATGCTTAAGACATGGTCTGTCCTTCAGAGAGCTGGAATGTGCTCCCAGCTTCCTGCAGTGTGGTCTGGGACAACACCAGGGAATATATTTTGCTGAATCTACTCTGTACTAAGAATGAGGATGATTCAGGCTTATGTTTCTGAGAAGTTAATTACTTAGATGGAAGGAGAGGTTATGCAAGAAGGCAGCTGTAACTCTTACATCAATTCTTGAGACCCAGAGTTTTGTTTTGAAAATTATAGAACAAATAGGAAAACAGAGTTATCATCAGTACTGTACCATCCTGCTCTGCAAGGTTTCTCAGTGATGATGTTTCTCAGGTAGCTGTTTCCATCATCCCATTGGGTGCTCAGATGTAACTCACATCCCCCACAGATTGTGCGTAGTATAGGGATGTCAGCAACAACCTTTGCTGACCTCAGCCTCAAACAGGCATGAATCCAAGCACATACATTCAGTTTTAAAATGCTGATCTACAAAGCAATTTAAGATGACAGAGCCTTGAAAATATAAATTAAGAATTTTTTAATATATATTAGACATTGCCAAAAAGGTATATAATCAGAGTGGTAACATCTACAAGAGAGGCTGTATTAATAGTTTTTGTAGAAAATTTAATAATTTCAATTTAAAAGTATACCTGAAATGGGACGGCAGGAACTGTATGAAATAAAATAATTTGTTGGTTTTGTTTTTTTAAGAACTCTTCCTGAAAATTTGGTGAGGTCTGGGATTGCTTTTATCCCTAGGAAAAACTTTTGCTGTCATTTGTTGCCTCAATGGATAGTATGCCTCTTATCTTTACAACTCTAAACCCAGTGAGAACCTGCCTTGGAAGCAAGCCTACAGCAGATACCAGACTCCAGAGACCTAAGCTGAATCCTGGAACTTTGTGAGCAGAATTTCTCTGCCACTCTTATAAGGAATGGAGAATTTTTTTTTGTAAAATAAAAGAAAACCACTACTGATTTAAATTTGTTTCAGAAATTCTGAAATAAGTAGGAATATTTGAGATTTTTCTTGCAGCAGAAGCATTCAATAAATCAAATATGCATATCCAGTCCACACCACAGCTTAGCTGTTTATGTTCTAACTACATAATTATGATCACTAATAACCTTAAATTCAGAATGTTCCTTTCTTCAAAGGCATGAAAAAACAGCTCTATAGTTAAAGTTTTGTTCTTGGTTAAAAAAAAGTTAAACATGAGTCCCTGACCTGATCCTGCTTTGAACATCTTAAAAATCTCCCTTGTTTCTTTCATTCCTTTTAGTTGCTAACCAAAGTAATTGTGCCTTCAAAATCCTGTACAGTTGTGTTTGTATGACTGCTCAGGCTTTGTCTTTTAACCTAATTATTAAGTAAAAAATTAGTATAATCTCTCATGCTTTTTAATTTTGAAGAAGCCTGTCACCCAACAAAGAGTTTCACAGGTGAAGGGTCTCCTCTGATCCTCCACTGACGCAACATTGTTCTCGTTTCAGTTAGAGGTCTCTTGGAACAATACAGCACGTGGAGGTTTTCTGTTTCCCTTGACAAATGTTGGAGAACAAAGACCTGCTGTGGTAAGAAGATTAAAAAATAATAATATGATGATAAAACAGATGCCAGCAGTGCAGTAAAGAGCTCATGTAGTCTAGACCACCAATAACAATGATGTATGTCTGCATGATAGGAACATCTCACCATCCAATGTCAAACATTCTGCTTGTCTCATAGTGCATATAATCGGAATTTTGTTTCGCCCATATAGTTCACTTGAAGTTCTTATATTATTCATGTATGACTACTAACTGGAATGAATAAAATACTTTCACACAGTAATAAAACTAATGAATTGTGCAGTAAGGTTTAGGTACAAGAGCTTAGGCACGCTAACAAGTTACTGTGTGTCAGCTGTTTCATGAGAAGTGTGCAAAAATACACAATTACCAGCCTATACAAATTTCACCCTTTTTTACCGATTCCCATAGAATATGTTAATTGAACTTTTTTCAATAAAAACTATTTGATAGATTTCTTTTTCTTAAAAAATGTATTTTCAACTTCTTTTTTGAAGGAGCTCTAAAATTAATCTAAAGTCTAAAATTTCTTTAAGTATTATCCTGAATTTCCTTAGATAACATTTTAACAGGAATTTCTTTTCTCACTAGTATTAGTAAATATAGCATTTCCAGAACAAGTATATTGCTCTTTCCAACACCTGGCCCCTGCTTCTGCATGTGCCATGCTGCATTCCTATTTCCATTGGTTTATTTTGAAGAGTATTGACTTAAATATTTTCTGTTTTCAGTAAAGGCAATCCAGCACTTTCACTCATATGGTTATCTCAGTTTTTGTTTAAGATCTCTCTGTATATAACCTGAAATGTATTTAGTGGCATCAAGTATTGAGGTTTAACTTTCTATAATATGTCACAGGGAATTTAGATGGTAAACGAATCCAAATGCTTAAGAACTGAGTTCGTTCATCCCCTTATTAAATAGAAACAGTCCTTTCAAACCTTAATTGCCTGTCCTTTAAATTATTTAAAAAAAAAAATAAAAGAAAGCAATTTATTAACACAAGACACTTTATTTAATTGCAGAAAATGTGGACATACAGTGGGAATAAAAGAAACATTTCACTAACAGATCAAGAAAAAATTTCATTATTGTATTTTTGCTAGTGGTATTTTTATATTTATGTGAAACAACAAATTTTGTACTTTTTCTTTTATTATTTGTAACTTTTTTTTTTACCTCCAAAAGAAGAGTTAAATGAACATGAACCTTTACTGATAGTTTTGATTCCTGGAGAAAATTGTGAGATGTTTCTTTTCTTCTCTAAAATTTGTGTCTAGGATATCTTCTACTTGTAGACTTACAATGCTTTATGTCTTTTTCAGCTTTACTGAAACAGCTTAATATTTTATGCAGCTGAATCTTGTGTACTGCTACTTTTATTCTTCCTCTTTGAAATTATTAAAGGTTTTATCATTATTACATACCTCTGGGCTTGCTCCAAGGCCTGTAGTTACCAACTGAAATATTCTGTCACAAATATATTTTTTCATGTTGTAAATTGATTCTTCAAGCATGAAAAATCGTGTGGCTGAAACAAACTAAGCAGATTTTGAGTACCTTTAAAACCAAAAATAAAACTGTAATAATCTATGTCTTGTTTGTGCTACACAAAACAGATCAGAAATTCATTTCACAGTGAGAATGTTATAAAACTAATATATAAAGAGATGATAATAAGGCCATGTTACTGTTAGTGCCCAATTCATTTATTTTAGTAATGGATTTTTGGCTAGTTTAATCCTCTTCGTGGCACTGGGTTTGGGTTTTGGTGAGTGAGGGGTGTGTTTCTTCAGCTGCCCTCCTGCCTTTATTTTTCCCATACACCTAGAATACATCAGGTGCTTTTTTTTTGGCCTCTAGTCAAAGGGTGTCATCAGGCTGCTGATAAAACACTTGTACTTTCTTATCTCACTGTTTTTCCATAACTTGCAAGTGAACAGTGCTTTCAGTGTCAGAGAAGCATATTTGCTCTTAGGGGCTTGATTTATGAAGGTGGTTTTCATTATATACTTGGCTTTCCCATGGATACACATGCAGTGTTGGACAGACTTTTTCAAGCTCTCCAAAATTTAAAGCTTCATGTATCTTTTTGAATAGGTACTAATAGGGTGTTGCATCAATACTAACATTCTTTTTTTTTCAGACAAAAGTTGAAAGTAAGTATGCCTAAACAGTTAATTCTTTAAAGCCAGGGTGGTCTACTTTATTTCTTGTATGAAGATGGCAATAGCTTTCATGTTAGAAATCACTAATTGTAAATGTAGACTTAAAAGTATATTGGTGAAGTATTGCAAGCCTGCAGTCTTACATCGAGGAATATAAAGGAAAAATTGAATCAAGGCCTTTTTGTTCTCACATTTATCATGAATTATTCATATTCTATTTATTTTCTTGTTGTCTTATAGTAAAATAAAATAGCTTTTAAAAAGCACTAAGGAGCATTTTTAAGATCTCCAAGCTTCTCAGAAAGAGAATGGTGAAATGTCCTGAAGTGATATTATGAAGTATAATTAAGGATTTGCTTTTTAGCATGAAATCTGAAAATTATGGCTTCAGAGGAAAAAAAAAAAGCAGCACACACACTATGTGACCCTTGTTCTCCTCATTGATAGGCAAAATAAGCTTCAAAATCTTGTGGCTAAAATGCTATTTGTTTCCTAAAGTAATCTCTATTAAAAAGTGTGCCTCTTTTACCAATCCATGTCTCAGCACGTCTCTGGTAGCATAGCAATTTGGAGCACAAGATTACTTGGAAAAGAATATGTTTAAGTTGTTAAAAAGAGCAATTGAACAATTGTCTCTGGGATTGGCTTGAGTCTACCATATGCAGAGCCAAAAAAGTAAGATATGAGAAAAAAAAGTGCTGTGCTACAAAATGCTTTTAAAAGTCAACATCAGTGAAGGTATGTCTTAGGTACTCATAGAACATGGGTAAACAAAGGACTAACATCTACCAGAAAGCTGAAGAGATAGAAGCAATATTCTCTCTGGGATCTATTTAATAGAATGCTTTTTATTAAAGAGAGATGGGAAAAAATAGCATAGATAATAAAAACCCTTCCAACAGTGTCATGAAAAAATATTCAAATTATAGTGCTAAAATTTTAAGTATTATGTTTACTTGCCTCTTGCAGGTGCAATTCCTTCAGCACTAAAGATAATTAATGATATGAGTTAACAGCAGAACAGGTCCCTGGAAGAATCACAGATTTTGGTAGTGAAGTGAAAATTACTTAATTCTCTACTCACAGGAGTGGGTTGTGTGATTCATTGTCTCTAATACCAATTAGTAATTTTTTTAATGGCAAACTTACAAAAGACACTAAATGAATTGCTTTCTTAATGTAGTAGTATCTTTCATTAACAATAAACAGCTGATATTACTGGAGGCAGAAGCAATAATTTGTAACAAATGAAAGTATTCTACAATACTGTGGAATTTTAGCTGTGTAATTTAACTTAGGTCAATTATTAATACTATGAAAATGTTAGAAATAAGCCATGCGAGAATGAGTTACAGATTTCAAACATGGATTCATTCAGACCTGAATGAAAGTGCTGAAATGAAGATCAATCCTGAACTGTAGGAAAATAAGTTGTGCAGCAATGCACAAGTGCTTAATTTGGGATATTTAACAAAGTTCACTTTAAAGAAGGNACCTGAATGAAAGTGCTGAAATGAAGATCAATCCTGAACTGTAGGAAAATAAGTTGTGCAGCAATGCACAAGTGCTTAATTTGGGATATTTAACAAAGTTCAATTTAAAAAGGGATTTGAAAACTTGTTGCTTTCTGATACAAATACTGGAGATGGTATGGAGAGAAATTACTCAGGCTATGAAGGTCCCATTTCTAATGCTGTCACTAACTGTTCTTAATAAATCTCTTGTCTGAATTCCTTCCTTTCTGTGACATTTATATACCACTTGTAGTACACTGCAATGATATTAAAATCATTCAGAACCAATAGTGCTGTTCCAGTGTTGCTGGAAACATATGAGTCCCAGTAAAGATGCCTATCAGCTGAGTATGATCTGGGTGTACTGAAATCTTTCAGCTTTGTGAAGAGGATGGGACTCCTACCCTCTCCACAAAAAGTCCAATTGAAACATAAAGGGTGTCAGCATCTATTAAATCTCCATCCACAGCTTTGATAAAATATTTTTATGTTGGGGCCTGTTTCCCGAACCAGAGGCCTGTATTGGATGTTACTCAGTGTAGTAAGCATACAGATATAAATATATACAAATGCATGCACAGCCCCACACGTGTGTACACACACATACGTGGGCCCTGCAGTAGTGGTGAAGTCCACTGAAATAAATGCTACTGAATGCGTCTGTAGCCAAGTAGTTCTTAGCAAGTCAGCCTTCCAGTTTGTCCTGACCACTTTTTAAATGTGTCTTATTTTACTTTTTGCAGCAATTATTAACATTTCCTCACCTTTATTCATCATTATCTTTTGCTGGCTGCTTATTTCAGCTTTACAAAGACAGTTTCCTAGGACACGCTAATTCATCTTTCTGTCCTCAAAGAGGTAATATTGGCAGTAATTGATATTTCTAAGGGCTTCTCTTTTTCTGCATGAGAGTGTTTTCCATACATTTATGTGCACAAAATTTGCTTCTAATATCCCAGAATTCAGCTCAGAACTCTATTATGAAAGAAAGATGTCTCTTTTTCTACACAGCCAAGATATGTATCACACATGCATAGCAAACAAAATGTCCCTGTATCATTACAAAGCAACTCTTAGTTTTCAGTTGTAAACTACTGTTATCTACCAGGGGGTTTTATGCAAGTCTCAATTTTTTCCTTCAACCAATTTGTATTCTACCATTTAGCTAGTTTGTGTTAGTGTGTCTATAGAAGTACTGCAATTTGTGTGGAGCCCAAAATATTTAAAACTGTGTGAACTAAATGAGCAGTTCAAATGAAATATTTTCACACTCTGTATACCATCTTTTGATATAAATGCATACTGTACAAGAGTAGTCCCCAACAAATAAATTCAATGTTCATTCATATGTTGATGTGATTTCTACGTGTCATTTCAAGAAAGACTATGTTGAAATAAACCAGGTTGGAGTGACAAAAGCTTGACTGAATTCATTTGACAACATATGTAGAGAAAAAGTATTCATGGCTTCTTGGCCAAATATAGGCAAAACTAATTTCCTTCATGTACTCCTCTATATGTTTCAGCATGCAAAATTCAAAACGTGGTAATAAGGGTTCTTTTCTGCTGGCAAAGCATCACTATGAAAATGAAGTCTTTGCCAGCTTTAATACCAGTCTTTCAAAAGCCTGGGATACCTGATGGCTTCAAATCCTTCTAAAGATGCATGAAGCTGATGAATTTTATTGTAGATATGGTTATTAATGTATTAATATTTCAGATGTTTTTATAATTTGTAAAATTTAGTCCCAACCATTGTGCAAAAAATGCATGCCAAAGTTTTGGTGCTTATGTCTCCTGCGTATTGCTCGGTTTGTTAGAAAACTATCAGTGAAGTGAAAAAAATGTACACAACTTTTTTCTGCATAGCAAAATAACAATTAGAAAAATGAGCTAATTTTCTAATTTGGAGGTAAGAGCTATTCTAATCAGAAGGTGATGAGACAAACACAAACTTTCCCAGAAGATAATAATGCTTAATGAAAAGCCAGCCAGTCCAGTCCTGTGAAATTCTACATATTCCAGCTTGGTCTGACATGAGTTATTCAGCTCCTGCTTTGAGAGGGAGAGATAGTTTTGCAGATTGAAACCATAGCCTCCAGTCTATTGGGACCAATCAGCTAATTAATGTTTAAAATGTTGCAAGAAATTGAATTAAATACCCAGTATCCTAGCAAGCACATTTAATACTGTCAAAGAGCTATTTTTAGGCCTTGAGGCACGTAATTACTAGCTCTAGTCCATAAGGGAATTTAATCCTGAGAGATTTTCATTATATTTCAGAAAGATCCTCTGTGCTAGTGATAGCAGACACATCCTAAACAACGTTCAGCTCTTTGCCAATGGGATACTGAGGTTTCCAGAGAGTGGAAATTCATACCACAGACATGTTGACATGGGACAACCCATTTATACCACAATACTGTGATGTTACTCTTGCAGCTACTTGTTATTTCTGATTTCCTCATCGTGAGAGAAATAAATAACTCACACAAAGTTCTACCGTGAATAAGACTCAATAAACTCCTTCCACCTCTGTCAGTCATTCTACTCTTCACAGTATCAGTGTGTCTGGCTTATTAATGAAATGGATTTTTGTTTGAGAATGGCTGCTTCCCCATAAAGTTATGAAAATAGGCTAAAAGCAGTACTATAGACTCTTTCATGGACAACTATTGCTATTATTTATTTTTTCAACATCAGGATGAGGAAAGGAGAGGTTTTTTACACTGTTATTGTGAAGTACTTTCCATATTTTAAAAAGCTGGTCTGATTTAAACATAAATAATTTTCCTCTATTGATTTTTTTTTCAATTGGGCAACTCATGGATAGCACAACTCTCTAGGTTCAAAATTTACAGCTAACACTTGCTTTAATTTTCTTCCTGCTTCCCCTATCAAAAGTACCATGACAAATGAAGTTGATGAAAATACTTATGAGCATTTTAAAATAAAAAAATTCACTGTTAAATGAAAGTTATTTAACACTTTGTGCTTAATTATCTATGTGGCAATCAAGCTAATAATCTGAGCACATATTTTAAACCACAATTTGTATTATTAAAAGGAAATATAGAAATAATATTCTTTCTTCCACCAGTAATGAATTTTTTCCTCTCATCTAAAGTCAATTTACTTTCCCCCAATAGTACCACAATGTATTTTGCCTTCAATGCCTACACACTTAAATTGTTTGCCTCACTTAGCACTAAAAAGACAGGGAAGCTCAGGAAAAAAAAAAGAGGAAATATGAAGTCCAGTATGATACAGCTGAGTACTTAAGATCAAATCATTTCAGGTAATATAGATCCAATCTGCTGTCAATATACATGAAAGTGTAATCCAAAGCATAATAAACTGCATATTTATACAATTCTGAATGAACACTCTTATCATGTTACTGATTCTACTAGTATATAATTTTGCATTAGAGGAACCGCTTTCCACTATACCTTCAGGCAATATTTGTCCCCACCTGTATACAAACATTGGCTTTTGAAGAACCGCTTAGGACAGCCATCCTGTTGAGCATCCCCAGTTATCAGAAGGGCAAAATGGTCTGTCTTAAGATAAACCATGATGATAATACTCTTTCACCTGTTTAGTAACAAAGCATGAAGAATAATCTTAAATAGTGTGGGCAGCAGGAGCAGGGAGGTCATTCTTCCCCTGTACTCAGCACTGGTGAGGCCACACCTTGAGTGCCGTGTCCAGTTCTGGCCCCTCACTTTAGGAAGGACACTGAGTGCTGTGTCCAATTCTGGCCCCTCACTTTAGGAAGGACACTGAGTCACTTGAGCATGTCCAGAGGAGGGCAATGAGGCTGGTGAGGGGCTTGGAACACAAGCCCTGTGAGGAATGACTGAGGGAGCTGGGCTTGTTTAGCCTGGAGAAAAGAACACTCAGAAGTGACCTTATCATTCTCTACAACTCCCTGAAAGGTGGCTGTGGTCAGGTGGGGGTTGGTCTCTTTCTCCAGGCAGCAACTGACAGAAGGAGAGGACGCAGTCTTAAACTGTGCCAAGGGAAATACAGGCTGGATATTAGGAAACAGTTTTTTTACAGAAAGAGTGATAAAGTACTGGAATGGTCTGCCCGGGGAGGTGGTGGAGTCACCATCCCTGGATGCGTTTAAAGAAAGACTGGATGTGGCACTGGGTGCCATGGTTTTGTTGAGGTGTTAGGGCATGGATTAGACTCGATGATCTTGAAGGTCTCTTCCAACCTAGTAATTCTGTGATTCTGTGAAATATATTTAAAGTCTAATTCATTTAGTGTCTCTGAAATTCATGCTGAGAAAGTATTTTAAACCAGATGCGTTACAAGCACAGAGTAAAAGATGACAAAATGCCTGAGAGTACTCTGAGAGTACTGTATGAGATCAGTGGAATTGAGGCGCTACAGTCACCAGCTGGTAACAGGCACAGCTCTTCTCTTCATGTGCATCAGATACAGGCAGAGGACATACTGCTGACGTTAACAAAGTAAGATGAAGTATACTTCCATTAAAAATATCTTCAAAGTTATAGGTCATTAAATTACCCTATTCTACCTCCTTGCTTTTTAAAAGTAATGAATGCTAGTCAGTTATATGTGTCTCAGAAATATCAGCTTGTTTTTATATGGCAGCGACAGCCTCGCTGCAAGAAAATCCATCAATGCAAATAGATATGATTAGGCTGGTTTTTTCCAGTTGTAGCGGGTTTAGGTTCTGGCCAAACGCCAATGCACCCACAAGAGTTTTTTATACATTTCCTGCTGTGAGATATGGATTAGGAGGAGGGCAAAACAGGCTCAAAACTTTAAAGGGTATAAAGAAAACTTTATTAACAGAATTAAAAGAAAAATAATAATATCACAATAAGCCTTCAGAACACTTCTCCTCCCCCCACACCCTCTTTTCTTTCCCACTGACAACATAGAGACAAAACCTGGGACTTCCAGTCTGTTTATCATCTCTAAAATAGTCTTTCTTCAGTTCTCTTAGGGAGAGGAGTCTCTCTTGCCATGCTGTGGAGACTTCTCTACAAGAAACGCTTCTCATGGTTTTTAATTTCCACAAATAGCAGCCACCCGGAAATCTGCAATCGTGAAGTCCCTCCCATGTCTTTCAGCCTCCCCACAGCTGCATTTATGGGCCTTATCAACTTATTGGGGTGCTATTTTAAGGATGAGCTGTTCTAGCATAAAAAAAAAGTACTTTTCATCCATCTCTGGGAACATAGATTTTCTTCTATTTCTGGGGCGAAGCTTCGCATCTCTATTCAAGCTTTTCACTGGATTACAGCTACTGCAACATATGCTTATTTCAACCCTGGTACTTCTGCTCATGGTTGTGGTTAGAACGCTACATCCCCCCAGTACATTCCATGAATTACAGGGAAAAAAATTCTGGTATATATATCAAATATATCTTCCCCATACCCTTACAAAAGAATTTCTGCCCAAAACTAAGGCATCTCCTCAATCCCCTCTCATCTAGAATTTGGCTCCTTCTTCACTTACCTCAGTGTCCCATGCTGTGTTCTCTATGTGTCTTCATCCTTTCCTTTTTGATTCGGGAGAGAAGGTTCGTAGGTTCATTTGTTCTCAAGCTTTATCCATTGAAACAATTTGTATAGAGTTCTGCAGCGTTTAAAAGTTGATCTTGTCCAGGCTCCGCGACTGAGGAATCACTGTGTCTCTTGTTGCTGATCACATGGTCCCCACCAGCACCATGCCAGTTGTGCTAGCTTCTGGTGTCACTCCTGCACCTTTCCTTCATGCAGGGCGCTGGAAAAAGAAAAACTGCTGCCACTGCTTTTGTCCTTCTGTCTGCAGCATAGCTGGCTAAAAGTGGCTAAGCAAATAAAGTTCATTGGGAGCCATGCCAAGATAGCTGTGGCTGCTTGCCTGGCCGCACTGATTTCAGCTGAGCAGTTCTGGCCACGTGGCCGCTGCTGGCCTCAGGGCTGCCTCCAGTGCCTCATGGGGTGCTGCCTGGCCACGTGGTTGCTTATGGTGTTTGGATAGTCCTGGTGGCATGGCCCAGTGGCGGTAGCAATCTCAGCCGAGCCGCGCACTGACCTGGCCACATGGGCCTCGCGGGGCCGGCCCGGCCAGTGCTGCAGCAGAGCCTGGCCTGACCAGGCCCGGCATGACCCAGCCGTGCAGGGGCCGGCCCAGGCAGTTACCTGTTCCCAGGCCGCAAGCCAAGAGGGCTTCTCTTGGGCTTTGTTCCTTTTAAAATCCCCCTGGTTTTCCAGAGTCATATTCAACTCTTTTAAGGGGTTTAGCTGGGTGTCAATCTTCACAAGTAGCCAGCTGATTGGTTCTTTGAAACTAACCAGCTGATTGGCTCTGCCAAGGGCCCTGTAGGGAACCACCCCTGCAGCCTGGGGACTCTCCTCCAACAAAGAACTTGACAATCTGTTAAACCATGACACCAGTCATGTTTGCCATTATTTCTTCTTAATTCTGTTGCCTCTAATTTAATGTTTCGTTGTGTGCATGCTATTTCCTTGTCTAAAAAAAAAAAGAAAAAAAATCACAATTAGCGTATCTGAATGGCAAGATGTCATTTCTTTGCCTGAGAATTATAAATACATTGTTGCTAGGAAACAGTTTCCACATACAAATTTTTTGAAGGCCAGCAATTATATAGATTTTTACAATGTCCTAACTATAATCTCAAAGTAATGCAAAAACAAAAGGTTCCCTTATGGGATTAGAAGGGGAAGGACAAAGAGACTGTGTCAGCAGAGACAGCTGGTTAGTAACCTGTTTTACTAGATAACCCTTTTATTACATATCCTTATTTTACCCTCTTCCTATACCATGTAAAACATACCTTTCTGAGACTATAATTCAAACAGTATTCAAGCACGATTGTAGCTCCCACTTTTCAGGCATATAAACTGACCTTCAAAAACACTGTCTGTAAGAACAAAAACAGGTTAGCTCAGAAATGGGCATAGTATGGCCCTTCCTCAAAAGTACTGGTTTGCATACTTAGCTATATTTTAATTGATGTATTTATATATACATATATAGATATATATGTATGTATTTAAAGACTGGATATGTCTATTTGGAAAGTCTCAGTAACGTGCCATCATGGTAACCTCAATAAAAGCTGGGTGAGTTGACAGCTGCACTGAAATTATTGACACTAGAAAGGTTTCTGCATGGCCCACAAATATGTGAGATTTTCATTTCCTAAAGTGTCTTTTAGATGATGCTGATTTGAGAAGACCAAATGCTACTGTGCCTGAACTTGCACCTCTGCAGAATATTCTATGTAGTCTTGCTTCTTGGGCATAACTTTAGAGAATTCACTGTTCTGCCCCTGGTCCCAGAGGCCCTCTTGTCCAGTCTAGGATGCCCCCACACTGTGGGCTCCAGGCAAGATGAAACCACCACATATTCCCCAGGGAAGCAGTCACACACCCAGCTCACAGCCTCTGCACTGAGCAGTGCAGAACAGATCCTTCCCCCACCCCCTTGTGTATTTTCACAGCAATCGCTTGTCCATACCTTCCCCGCCAGGCTGTCCTTTGCTCTGTCTTCTGTGATAACACCCAGACTGCATTTCAGAAGCATCTGTAAGAAAAACCCAAACCTGCTCCATCTGCTGCCTCTGTTCTGTTTCAGGGACAGTATTTTGCAGCAGCTGTTTTCTGATGAGAGGTTCAGGCACAGTCATGGGAGGCAAAGAGACCCTCAAACACCTGCAATAGTCATGGCCAATAGAGGATGTATCCTTCATTACCCTGCTGGGATCTTTCAGGATTCAAGGCAATTTTTGTGCAGAAAAAGAGAGTGCCTGTGACCTCAGAAGATAAAATTACATACATGCATAGAAGAGTCTCAAGTAATATAAAAAAATACTTAGGAGTCTGGTCAGTATTCAGGCTCCTCTGATTGCTTCATTTGCCAACATCCAGATGAGATTTTCCAGTCTGTCCTGTAAAACGTCCTTTTTGCTTTACCAGAGAAAGTTCAGAGAACTAATTCACACAGGTAGTGAAAGTCTATCAGGAGGCAAAAAGAATGAGGTAAAGGCTCTGAAGTCAGAGCTCATGGGACACTTGGTTGAACAAGAAAAATGCTGCTGAGAGATTCTAGCTGTGCAGGTGCATGAGACAAGGTATCTCTGTAATGATCATTTCTTTTTCACGGAAGAGTAATTCTAACATTCCTTTGGTCCTTACAATGGAAATGAGTTTGGCTTTTTTTCAAAACGGGAAGCTTTCATTGCTTTCTTGATGTAAACTTTCAAATTTAATCAAATTTCCATTATGATTAGAAGAATTTAGTACTTCTTTTATAGACTGTAAAATACAAAAAAGTGCAAAATATATGTAGGCAGAGAAAACACATATAGTATTATAACTAATAAATACAATTTTGCAGATGCATCGCTGAATGCAGGATTTCCTTAGCTTTAAATGTTTCTCACTTCAGAGCCTTTGATTCAAGGTAATAATCTATTTCTAAAGAAACAATAGTAACACAAAGGTACCCAGACAATGACTATGGAATTTTTCATTGCAATAAATTAAAATTGAAGTATTATTCACCATTTAAGACTAATTTAAGTATAGAATCATAGAACCACAGAATCACTGAGGTTAGATAGGACCTCCAAGATCATCGAGTCCAACCTTTGACTGAACATCACCACGCCATGAGTCTCCTGTGATTGGCCTCAGCCCAGTGACCCAGTGTGTCCAGATCTCTCTGCAGAACCTTCCCTGCAGTGGAACAACACTCCTGCCCAACATAGTGTCATCTGCAAATCTATGAAGGGTGCACTCAATCTCCTCATCCAAATGATCTTTAAAGATAAAGTTCTATTGCAAGGTATCCTTGCTATGTAGAGGGAGGAGTTCCCAAACATACAAATTGAGAAACATGTTTTTCTGTTTTTTATGTTTTCTATTCTTAAATAGATAAGTATCACCTGTACTGGAACTGCTTAGTTAGGGACATTATTAAACTAATATAATCTGAAAGTTTTACTTTTAGGATCCTGCAGTTTTTTAGCTGCAGAAACTGCTGTATCAGGTATTTCAGGTATGTCATGGTATCCCACAGTCCTCACTCAGTCCACTCTCAGTGTACACAGCCCTTAGGGGCTTCTCAGGTCTTTGAGGTTTCCAGTCTGTTGGGTGTTTGGTGTTGGTATCCAACTTTTGGAGGGAAATTCACTAATGCACTGCACTAAAACTTGGCACCAAACAAAAGCCATACTGAACACTAATCTCAAGCACGCCTTAGCATTTGTGGCCTTAGCAGCCACAAATTGTGTTCTGGATCAAAATATCTTTAAAAGGAAAAATATTCTGGGGGTATTTCATGTATTCAAAATGTTTTCTCTGTGGTTTTTTTGTCAAGACATGAAAAGAGAATTTCTTGAGAACTACAGTGGGATTGCCTTGTGCCTTTTCTCTAGATGAATTAACAAATTATATTTGTTTCCTCATTCCTCTGTGTGTATATGTACAAGTCAAAGTACTTAAAATGTTTTATGTATAGGAAGAATGTTTTCAGTTTTGGTGTGATCCAATGTCACTGGAGGACCAAAGTTCCGTCTTTCTTGCAGTATAACAACAGATGTGTCCTTCTAGATTCAGAGGAGCAGGGAAAGAAAACTCTGTTCTTCTACTCCAGCCAGCAACTGAACCCCACACAGCTGCTCACTCACTCCTTGCTAGTTAGATGGGAGACAATCAGAAGGATAAAGTTTGTGCGTTGAGGTAAGGGCAGTTTAATACGTAAAGCAAAATCCTTGCACAAAAACAACAAGCCCCAAGAAATCACCACTTTATATGGGCAGGCAGGTGTTCAGCCATCTGCAGGAACGCCTGTCTATCATGTGTAAGGGTGACTTGGGAAGACAAACACCATCACTCTGAAAGTCCTTCTCTTTCGTCTTCATCGGCCAGCTCTCCAGGCTGAGCATGATGCCACATGGGTTGGAATATCCCTTGGTTCAGCTGGGATCAGGTATCCCAGATGTGTGTCCTAAACTTTTTGCTCCGCAGCCTCATCAGTGGTGAAGTGGGGTGAGGAGCAGAGGCAGCCTTGGCTGTGTGTAAGCACTGCTCAGCAGTGTAAAAGCATCTCTGTGTTATCAACACTATTTCCAGCAAAAATCCAAAGTATATCCTCCTACTACCTATGCTGAAGAAAATTAACTCCATCCCAGCCAAAACCAGCACAGCTTGTATTATCTCACAGTTAAATCAAAACCTCTTGTGTAGTAATATAATACACAGAAATTACTATCCTCTGATTATTTTCTACTTGTAACTGATGACATGGTCTTCTTTCTAATTCTCTAATGTTTTTCATTGATTCAATCAAACAGAAACAGTCCTGTTGAAAGGCTTTATAAGGATGAAATTATCTAGGTTTGACAAGATTTGGGCAGAAAAAAAAGACTTTCTAAAGCTGTTATGTGATTACACTAGATAATGGCTGCTGCAATCCAACATGGAGAAATGCAAAGCATTGAATAGGAGAGGGACAAATTTAAAACTTCTCACATAAACAAAAAGTCCCAAGAAAGGAAATTATAATTATCAAAGTCTAGAAGATCAAGAACTTCCCTAAAAGGAAAGATTGAAAGCAGATGGACTAATTAATTTGAAGGGAGTGAGGAGTATGTTTGTTACAAGACAGTAAAATCTGTTATGGTAAATATATATATTGAATCAAAAATTATAAAAAGAATGTTAGTCCATGCCTTTCCCATAGTATAAATATAGGAAAGTATTCACAGGCAGTAGGATTAATGTATTTGAAATGGTTCAGGCAAATATTTTTTTTGTGCAAAGTGAAATTTATCTGCAAAACTCCTTGTGGAAGATATCTTTCTTCAATATTTTTTAGGATATTAACTCCTCACTTCCACTGACAAGTAAGAGTAATTGTTCCCAAGATATCTAGTATTATTGATTACAATTTCCTCTGAAGCATCAGTTACATCATATTCTCAGAGACACACACAGTTAAAGGAGCTATGTGGCGTTCAGCTGCTCCAGCAAGAGGAACCATCCACTTGCATATCTGGCTGAGGACCCCAGGAGGGGAGAACAGTAAATTCCTAGTTCTCATTGCTGGTGCAAGAGAAATAAGGTTCAGGCAGCTGAGCACTTCCCAGCAGTCTACTCCAAAAGGATTATTTTAAAAATCCCATTGTGCAAAGTGTTGTATACTTTGATTCACGTCCATCAGGGTACTTAAACTTATGCTTAAGTTTGACATTTAAACTGGTTTGCTTTCTGCACAAGTTTTAGCCTTTGGATCTAGAGATAACCACAGAGAAAAAGAAAGAAAATGGATGTATCTGTATCCATTCACTTCAGAGACAGCAGACCTCAGCACATGCCATTCCCTTGTGACACCTCATAGAAGAAAACCTTTTCTGACTTCCTCCCCAAAGTGTATAAGAAAGTAAAAAACTCATCAAGCAAACCTCATCCAACACAGTAGGATGATTATTGTCCCCCCAGTGCTTCTCACTTCCTGATGGAGCTTGGTAAAATGATCAGGCACTTAAGGCCTCTCTGGATTTTCTTCCATGCATCTTTGTCACTCCTTTTTCTAATAAAAATGCTAAATTAATGTCTTTTCTCCTTGATGTAGTATGGGATTTATATAAACTTACTGACTGTTATAAAGTTATTTTCAGCTGTGTATGTCATAACACTTTCACAGAAATAATCTGATTGATTTTATAGATTTTTAAAATCTCCTGTGTCCCATTCCCCAAGTAAAGTACTAAAAAATATTTCATATAAAAAAGAAGTCCAATACAAGCCCAGACATTTTGAATACATGATGAGTTTCATGCACATAGAGTAACTTAGTAAAAAGTCATGAAGTTAATCATAAAAGGGGTTTAAAAATAACATCTGATGACTCTCTTTTTATTACAATTTTCAAAATATTTGAGAGTCTCAGAAGTATCCTTCTCTGAAAGGCAACACATGCATTTTTATATTTGGTTTGGGGGTTTTTAGGCATAAAGATTGAAAATTTGGCATATAATGCAATGTTATCTTTGATCATAATTCTGGTTTAAGGAATTACTGTCTTTCATGAGTATTCAAATCGCTAAAAAAAAAGAAAAGGAAAAAGACATGTAAATAAAAACAGCAGGAATTTTGGATACGGGGTGACTTTACAAGCCTAGTTAGGCATGGCAGGGCAGTTATACAGCCCAGTCAAGTATGGCTGATTGATTTTTATCTGCAAATTGTTATCAACTGTGAAAGCTGGCTGCAGGTTGTTAAAATCAAGAGCCCTGTGCATCCTATTTAGAGAACACTGGTTGCATAATAAATCTGTTTTCCTGTGAAAAGCAGGCAATTGGTATTAATGATTTCATCACAAAGAGCAAGAAAACAAAAGTTGCCAGAGATGCTGGGTTGAAAAACACTGTTAAAACAAAGATTATGATGTTACACAGGAAAAGCTGCATCCCTCAAAGCCTGGAGAAAGAGAGTAAGAGCTCAGAGACATGGTGGTGATAACAGCACAATATGCAAAGTACATGTAAAGGACTTTTGGACAAAGTGGGTACTCTCTAGATACAAAAATTAAGAAAGGAATACAGCCCACTAATACACAGTGGCCATGTGTTGGGCATACCACATGATACAATTTTAGCCTCATATTTTCATGAAATACAGAATTAAGCAGGGAGGTAAAGATTGATGGGAAAAGGCTGGAGACCTTTCTGTGTGACAGAGACCTAAAAAACCCCTGATTTTTAGCCTACCAAAACAGAAAAAGCTCATAAGGATTATAATTATTGTCTATAAATGCAGCAAAATACATACATATGGAAAGGAAATAGCAAACATGAGACAACATATCCAAAACATTTTTATCTGAATTATTTAAAATATACACTTTGAATATATTTACCTTTTGTTGGGTTGGTTTGTCATGGTGTTTCAGCTTTCTAGAAGACAACCACAAGGAAGCTGAATATGAGTTTATACTGAAAGTTAAGGAATGGCAATTGGTCTAGTTGGAGGAACATTTCATGGCAGGAGGGAGTTTTGAAGGGACCAGGGAGAAATATTCTTAGATGTAGGCCATGGGCTCTAAATGAAAAGTCTCATTTTTGTAGCAGTGCCAAGCAGGTAGCAAGGATTTTTTACCACGAATGATGACAAATTAACAAGTAGGATGTGTTGTGGTTCATTAGAGCACTCTGAGTGTAAACCTACAGCAAAGTCAATGATGTGGCATTATATGAATTAAGATGTAGAGACCTCCCCAACAAGGCTTATCTAAATAACTAGCATTTGAATAATTAATTGGCTCCAAAAGTGCCTTATAGATATGCAATGAAAGATGACAACCAGTAAAAGGATTATTATTAAAATATACGAGAAACTAATTAAAATCTAAAGGGGATGTTGTGCATCTTTCAGATTTTCTGCATCTCAACCCCTGGCCACATGGCCCATGGGGGCTTTGGTGACCACTGTGTTGTAGTAGTGTGAGCTGGATATGTGTTACAGTGCTCTTTAATGATACCACTGGGTGACAGAACAGATGCTGATAAAAGCTTAAAAAGCAGATTGAGACTAATTTCTGGAAAATTTGGGAGCAGAAAAAATTCTGGAGAAAACATCTCCAGGCAGTAAGTGGGCTTCTCTGCTCCAGGGCATTGAGAATACTTGTATGGGGCAGACGTTGTGAGGAGCATCTGGCTTCTGGGCTGCAGGCTTTGGGCTTCTGGAAGAGGGGTTTTGTAGAGCAGAAGTCAGTTCCTCAGGACAGAGGTGCAATCCTCTGCTTTATTCTGCAGCCAAAGTCATCCACACAAGAGAGAAAAATTATTTTTGATACCTTTTCCTGAAAAGCTCTTGCTGACATTTTGCAAATAATTCCAGTACCAATAGTGAGTGGAGACTGAGCCAAAGGTAGGAGGGAAAGGAGGAGTTCAGCTTATGAAAAAAACATTATTAAAGTCAGCACACTACTGGTAAGAGCCATCACAGAGTCATAATATGTCGTCATGGATGATTCCATAACTTTCCCTGACTGACACAATCACTTTCACTGACAAACAACGTGCAATATTCTCATTACCAGCAGATATTTCAAAAGATGTGACTGAAAAAGTCCTTGGGTAAAAAAAAAAAAATAAACAGACCACAGTGTCTACAAGATACTGTGAGAAACATTTAGAAATGAGAACAGTTAAAAGCTTAATCTTAGTGTGAATTCTCTAAAACAATTAGACAGGTTTTGTATTCCATTGAGGCAGCTTCTTGCTAAAATACCAGGGATCTGACTGAGATAGATTTTAAGCCAGGTCATGCTTTGTTTTTTCTGCCAAATATAATTAAAAATGTATTGAAATGTGCAAGCTGCACTATTCATTAAGCATTTGCAGATGTAACACCATGAGGAGGACTGCTGCTGTTCTGCTTTTGGCACTTGACATTACCATGGCAAAAAACATGCTGAGCTAATAGAGTGTCTGCACATTGGAACCTAAAGCACGGCTGGAGTTGAGAAAAGCAATTCCCTAAACTAAAAATTACCTGTAATGCAAGTTCTTGGAATTCTCCTTTAACGAAACAAATTTGTGGTGAAAATGTAATAAATAAAGACCAAGACTGGCTAAAAATATAAGCGGGGATTTTTTTTTTTTTTGTCTTTCTATAGATTGTGCAAGTTTGGATTCCTGTTCTTATTTAGAACTAACCCAGAATTACCAAGTTTGAAGTCCTTTACAATTTTTTTTCTTTTTGTTTATGATATATGTTCAACCATCATCTTAAATTATGAAATTTGATTTTAAACCTCAATATCACTAATAGCAATATGAATTCAACACCAGAGAGAATTCTTCCTGAAAGATGCAGGTTTGATAGGGTTGCAGTTGATAGGGTAAGTGCAAGAGGGTACTTAAGCACATACTTTACACCAGAAAAATGCAAAATCGTAGAATCTTTTAGGCTTTGAAAAGAGCTTTATCTAAGAGCGTACCAACCATTTATCTAACATTGTTAGTCAATCACTAAAGAACCACATCTACGTGTCTTTTAAATACCTCCAGAGATGGTGACTCAACTGATTCCCAGAGCAGCTGTTACAATGATTGACAACTCCTTCCAGCTCCCTCAGAGTAATGGCTTTCAGCTCCTCCTCTTTGTTGGCCATGCTGTGTGCATTGAGCCCACCACCTTACTCTTTTTGTTACTGAAACGAACTTGATCACATTCAGTAAAAGCTTGGTTCCCTGTTCTTCTGGCTCAGCAAAATTCCCTGTTTTACAGCTTATCTTCTAGATTTGTGCGCTGGCTCTGGCCAATGATACAGGATTCTTTAAGCCAAACCTTATTTTGAATTTTTCTTATTAGTAGGTTGTCAAATCTCAGTTTGAATTTTCCTTTGAGAATCTTATAAAATCCATTTGATGGAGTTGCCCTCAAGATAGTCCATCTGCTGTAATATGAGTCATCATTGTCTCTTTTTTGCTTCTTTTCATTCATGGACAAGAATCCCTGATCATTAGTTCAATGACTAGAGAAGCACACCCCATGTGTACTTTTTTTCAGTAGTAAGTAAGCCTTTTGTAGTAAGACACTACTTATCAGACATTTCCCTTGGCAGACAGTGATTCCTGTTTACTGAAAACTCCCTCACTACAGGTTATTTTTACAAACTGTATAATAATTTTGATGTGTCAT
>WAAE01011766.1:0-30921 GCA_013400495.1 Nicator chloris | reverse complement strand
AATAATAATAATAATAACAATTTGTAGAAACCTGGTCTCCATTAATTTAGTAGAAGACCACCCTTCCACATTTTGATTAACTTGGGACTTTGAGAGATGTCCAGATTTTGAATTCTTTGGGAACCACCTCTCAAAGTTAGACAGCATATTGCAAGATCACACTGACAGAGACAACATTTATATCATAGGTAGCTCACTATTTTAACAGAAAATAACTGGCTATAAAGGGCTAGCACTCCTAACTTTAACATAACTCTTCAGATTTCAGGATGGCATTCACAAAGAGAGATTTTCTGTGTCCAAGCCTTCTTCCAGGCATATCAATATCAAGTTCTGGTAAGCACTGACATAGCTTTTTTTCAACTGACAGTGATCAAATGAATTTTTAACTGAATAAGCCCAAATAAAAACTCCAAAGTGTTCAGAAAAGAAAATACTCAAGAAAGTACAAATATCCTTAGGCATAAGAAATGTTGCAGTGCCCTGTACTTCGGGGAAAATTCATTACATAATCAGAATGAAATATTTTTTCATGACATGGATTTCTTTTTAAATATAAAAGTATTTTGATTTTATCCTGTTCATCAACCTGGATACTCTAAGAATAATAAATAAGTAATTTAAAAATAATTCCAGCAGTATTTAGAGCCTGAGTTTTCTTATCAATTGAGATGAACATAAGACTACAAGATTCAGGATCAGCAATAAAATTGTATAGCACCTTGAGTGCAGAGAAAGTGTGTAAGAGAAAAGATCTGCTGAATAAAATGTGTGCAAGTGCATGAATATAAAGTGATGGGCTTCTTTTTCAGGAGGTGTAAATTATCTCATTGTTCATTTTTCATCAGCTCTGAGCTATTTCTGTTGATCATGGACTCTGCTGTGTTTTTAGAACTTTCAATATTACAAATGATTAAGGGAAATCACTGATGTTACAAACAGAATACTTCCTCCAAGCAGATGCAATGTCAGCCTCCTCCATTTCTCTTTGTGGCTTTGGATAATATATCTCCAGTCTTCTCTTGAAAATCTTGCAAAAGATGTTAGGTCATCACGAATAAGTAAGCAAGAATGCTCAGGACACAATACCTTATATTTTTTTCTTATAACATAAATACATTATGTCACAGACAAATGCCTTTAAATAGCAATATGCACTGCATTTTGCATTATAAAGATTTATAAGTATATATTTCTGGAATCTCTGTCAGAAAAAGGAGAATATCAGGGAACCATAAGATAATATGCTTGTATCATTTCCAGATTAAAAGAGCATTCACAGCATAATTTCAGTTAATTTTTGAGATACAATTCGGAGAGTTTCAAGCCTTTAACTAATGTGGTTACCAGCCTGTTATCCAATTGTAAATATGCTTGCTACTTTTCAGAGCAATCATTTGGTGACATATTTATTAGTGTCATTATACCAAAAACTTGTTGGACACACTGGGATAGAAGTGATATGTTTGCTGTGTACTAGTGTAGCTTATCAAACGTGTCTTTTGTCAATACTAATAAAGGCTGTAGGCCTCGTGCTTATCTGACAGTGTAAGATCTCAGGATTTGTCTGAGCTTGCCTTGACTTTTTAGCTTTTTAGCTTTTGCAAATGTATGTAGGCACTGCAATAGCTGTTGAAGTTAAGCCAGGATATTGACAACTCAGTGTGGCATCCCACCTACTCTGTACTCCAGGAACACTGGTATTGTCAGCCTAGGATCCAGCGGGATTTTAGAAAAGATGTAGTTATTGGCAAAGTTTGTTTCATAATTGTTTTTAAAACACTATTATTAAGAAAGATTTTTCTGTATTAATTTGTACTATGACCGCATCTATGTTAGTAGTAGTTGTTGGTTTTAATTAGATTGCTAGGATTTTAATTAACATGAGAAATTGTTGGCTTTACATATAAGGTGTACTATATTTTTGTTTATATTGGTATGGTGGGTGCGATATGGGATGCATACATACTAAGGAACTTGCAAATTTAAGATAATTATTTGCATCCAGTGGAATGTGTGTGCACCAAAACAGGCCTAGAGTACATGGCAGCCTTCTGAACAAGTGTGTCTTAAGTTGTATGCATGTTGAAAAGGAGGGTTTCAGCAGGGTAGTGTTCTTCATTAGCAGTTTGAAATTGCCCTAAATCAAACAAATTAATAGAGAGGGTTAGACTGACAATGCTTTTCCTAGAACAAAGCAGGGACAGGTCATAACTATTTGAAGACCATTTTAGGGAGGAAACAAAGGATGTTAGATTTTCTGCCTAGACTTGTGCACAAATCTGCTAACACATCCACTTTGTTCCTTGCAGAGCCCAATTCAATGTTTGCTGAAGCCTCTTGACAATAACCTCAGTCCACAAAAACCCTGCCCTGAAACCATGTAGACAAGCCTAGATTCTCTGTATATCCGTTTATATCCATTTACCTGTAAAGTCCTTAAGAAGTGCAGAAATGATCTCTCCCGAATTTTAAACATAGGGAAGTAAAGACCTGAAAGATATGATTTTGGATAATGCAATGCCTGTTGCAGAGGTCTGACCTAAGAAGTACTTTATGAGACATCCTTTTTAGGAGTATTCAAACAGAAAAATAGCATAGAAGTCATGTTATTATTTTCATTATGTATCCATATTTTGATATTGCCCAGAACTCAATTAAAATCAAGCCCCATTATACTGAGCACAATAAAAACCATATATCAGAGAAAATTTTATGCCATACAAATGAAAATATCTTTAATTGTGCTTTTCAGTGCTGCATGTACAATCTTGTGATAATTTCTACCAAGATTATTTTTATTAATAAGCGGTCAAGCCAGTAACATTTCTAAAATGGGAGGTTTTATTACGGAAGAATAAATGTCATTCTTTTGTTTACAAAAAAACAGCAAAGAAAAACAGGTCAGGCAATGCTACTTCAGAGAATTGTCTTTCTAACATGATTATTTTGATTATTCAAAACCAAAAAAACAGCTTTAATTATCTGCAATCAGAGCTGTTCAAAACGTTTGCAATAAAGATCCACTGGACCTGAGAAGATTTTAATACTTTAGAAAAACCAGGCATGCACTCTGTGGCTTTGGCAACATGGTGATTCAAATGCTGCAGTACCCTAACGGGCATTATGTGGAATATGCATTACCTCATTTACAATTTTTTGTTAATTTTTAATTGATCATCTTACATATGCTCATCCTTCTTGATAAATCTGTTCAGTCTCTCTGCTAAATCTCTCCTTTTTCTACCTTCACAGACATCCTGATTTTCCCTCTAAACAGCCTTATGCCATTTTCTCTCAGGCTTTCTCCATCTTCTAACTCCTGTCTCTGTTCTTCACACCACAGAGCAGTCTGAAATCCAACAAACTCAAACGCAGGGTTCTGCACGTGGGGAAGAACCCCATACCCCAGCGCCAGCTGAGGGTCAGCCTGCTGGGAAGCAGCTCTGTGGAGAAGGAGCTGGGGTTGGTTCCTGGTGCACAACAGGCTGTCCGTGAGCCAGCAGTGTCCCCCAGGGGCCCGGAGGGCTGATGGGATCCTGGGGTGCGTTAAGAAAATTGCCAGCAGGTGAAGGGAGGGAAAAAGAGAGAGAAGAAAACTGAATAAGTAGATAACTCATATTTTTAAGGAACAAAGACTGTGTTCATCAAATGGTAGATCTGCTGTAGATTCCTAAGCTAATTAATTTATTTTTCACCTTTCAGCATAGACTCATCTGGCATAGGAACAAACAGATTAAAAATGTGCTGATTCGGGAGCTCTTTGTGTGTTATTCAAAACATCAGCATTTGGAAATCCACATCATTTTGCCCTGGGAGGGATCACACATTCCTCCCATGCTCTCAGGAACTCAAATATTTCCAATGTAGCTGATTCTTATTTTCGTTCTTTGGATCCCCAGTTTGAGCTTTCTAAAATGAGTTATGTGCAGCATGATTTCTACATCAACCATTAACAATGCTCATAATTAAATCCATCTGTCAAATTATATTTAATAGGGTCTTAAAGCAATGTTTCCTACTGTCACCAGAGTGGCCATTCATTACATATTTAACATAGAAATTACTTTTTTTTTAGTCATCACAATTTTTGTCTATCAATTTAATTTGAATAAGGGCTGGGCAAGTGAGCAAGATGAAAAATTAAATCCAAATGATCTTATTGATTAGAGAGATCTGACCTCCAAACTAAGCTTCATTAATTATCCTAGTTTCAGAAAGCAGAAATTCAAAAGTTTTAATTATATTACTTCACTGCATTAAACATCAATATCATTTATGATGTCTATATAATTACAGAGTCATTAACTGCACGCAGTCTTTACTGTAACAGGTTCTGTGTCTTCAGTTCATACATGATGATGCAATTTGGGACTAAACATAATCCTAGGAGTGTCTAAATGTAAGGACTGTTAAAACTGTACAGTGATATCTTCAACAGTAACCCAACAAAAGGGGAAAACCAGTTAAGAGTTCTAATTAAGGATTCAGGTTTCTTGCAAATCAATTCTCAGAATACCCCACAAATTCTACTGATTTCATCTACAAGACAGAGGCACCCAAAGTACCAACCACTAGATTCTGGTGGATTTTCTACACTAGACAAATGTGCTAGACAATGTATATTGCAAGGTCTTACAGAAAAGATATTCTGGTTTTTTATTTGACACAAGATGGAAGATTCAATATGTGACTGAAATGCACACTCACAACTGGGAAAATTGAAGGGGGAGGAAAAAAATTCCAAAACACATAAATATCTCTTTGAATATTTTTTGATTCTGTAATACATACATTCTTCCTTGATTATAGGGTGTAAGGACAAGTTCTAAACACCTTTTTAGACAACAGCACAGCCAAATCCAGGATTATAAAGACTTTTTTCCACCATCTTGAAGTGTATTCACAGTAAACTTCTTTTCTTCTGTTATTCTACTTTCTAGATGTTTAGGGTATATCTGACTCCAAAGAAACCTTACATCTTCTTGCTGAAATGTCAAATGGCCCCCAATCATGTTTTTTCCTTTGAACATAGACTTTTCTGTATTTATTTTTGGTGTATGGTGACTCCAGCAATTTCAATGCCATTAACATGATGTGATATCAGAAAATTATATATTGATTGATTTCACAAAAATGTGCAATTGTCCATGCAAAACATGGTTATGTGAATTTTTTTATACTGAACAAGGAAAAAAACAGATGCATGAAAGACCAAACAGGAGCATGTCACTTCTGGCAACAGACATAAACTAGTATAAATTTAAAATATTTATAATGTTTAATGGAAATGCGTGTGAATTTGCCAACTGAGAAGAAACAGAAAATGGTGTTTTAACAGAGATTGTGCTTCAACCATCCACAAACATTTGAAAGCAGCCTAAAATCCCTCTTCCTTTACCTCAAATCCGGTTTTTCCAAAGTGCATTAATTGGTCCAGCGGATTTCACTCAAGAAAGCAGGACTGTTATATAGAAAGTTCAGGACACAACTGTCGTTACAATCTCGAGCTTCAAATACAACAGTAGATAAATAACTATGCCTAAATATTGCTGAAGAGATTAACTCAATTAACAAGTCATATTTCAGACTATCTAAAAACATATTGAATTTTGTGCTCTTAAAATAAGTGGTCATTCGAACTACCACTTTATTTACCATCCTGATTGTACCCTCCACCAGACCAAGGCCTTAAATAAGAAAAACAAGTCAGGCACATATGGAGCAGCAATAGTTTTTCTGAGAGGTCTTGTAATTTTTTTTCTAGCCCAACTAATTGTATACTCATTTACTCACCAGGAAAAATTATCAATTTCTTGCTAAACCTCCGTTCTAGTAATGAATATAAAACGACAAATATTTGGTTAATAGAATTTTTAAAGTCAGGTGTTGTGTTTTCATAAAGAAATTTTAGTGTTGACAACATATGAAGATGCCAAGAAAAAATTAACTTGTTTGTTTTCCTCCTAGCTTTTTTCCAAAGACTCATCCTGTCACTCTAAGGCAGGAATTATACATAAAAAAAAAGAAGAAAAAAGAAAAAAAAAAAAAAAGAAACCAAAAAAACCCCCACAAATCAACAAAAAAACTTAAAATGCAATATTTGCTTTGTTTTCTTAAATAATGAGCCACAATCAAGAAATTTAAGAATTTATGTGAAATTTCATTTTTCCTTGAATGAATGTCAGATGGCCTAAGAAAAGGGCCTTGATAATCAAATAGCAGATCCCCTAGTAAGAAGTATGCTTCAACAGTAATTGGCCAAGTAACAGAAAATACGAAATTTAACTAGGTCTCTGAATGTCCTACTGTTAAAAGATATAAAGGGAATGAAGTCCTACCTTCAGTGAGGAGAGGTCAACTCCATCTATTCTTGTTTGTGAGACTTTGTACCCTTGCAATTCCATATCCTGCAGTTCTCTTCAGCAGGGATTTGTGCATGACCTCCCCACGTGACAGATAAATGGCTGTGGCTGAACTAAGCAGGAAAGCCTCGAAACAGGTTGTGCAGTACAGGTTTCTTTTTGGTCAGGTGTGAATTCCTGTTTGACTGTCTGTCCTGGTTTAGGGCAAATTTGGGAGGAAACTTCCAAATAGGATCTTCTGGGAAGCAAGCCCAAAACAGCCCCTCCCTCTCAGCTGGTTCAGGAATAAAATTCCTCTGAGAAAAGTGGAAAAAACTATTTATTTAACAAACAAAACCCCACAAGCATTAACAATTGAATAATATGAAGCAATAAAACCTCTCGCCGCTCCAAAAGGGATTCCCAGAATGAAAGTGTCCTTGCCGTGGGTGTGCTCAGCTCTCTCTCAGTCTCTCTCAGGGGGGGCCAGGCCCCGGTGGGCCACAGGTGCCTCTCTGGTCTTCTCAGTCCAGGGCAGGGCAGATTTCAGTCCTAATGAAAAGGCAAAGACTCTGTCCAAGAACTTTCCTGCTTTAATTAGCCAAAAACCAATTAGAAAGGAAAAAGGAAAAAACTCCGTCCGTCTGTCCAAAGACAGCACCATCCGAGCAAGGGAAAAAGGAATGTGGAGGAGTCAGAGCAGTCTCTCCAAACAAACTGCGTGCTCCTTCCCTCTTTGCTCTGGCCTTAAAGGTACAGAACATAATATCTACACAAACAGGGCAGACAATTTGGGGATACAAGCATCATAAAGTCATCCTAGGACACTGTCAAACCTAAATTCACCAAGACAGGTTGAATACCTCTGTGCTCGAAAACATCAGCTCAGTTGTCAGTAGCATGGGTACTAACTAACGGCATGTTTTGGTCTGACTTTCTCTCTGAAGAGCCAGAACTTGGCACAGGGTGAGCCAAAGAGAGAGGAATTCATATTCAATTGAATATATTCATGTCAACAGAGAGGAATTTGCAGGTTTAGCTGCAAAGTCGCTCCCAGTATAACAAGTCTAACTGAACACTGGTTCAGAGCAGCAAAAACCAAATTCCACAGATTCCTTGTTCTCAAACTGACATGGTCCAGTTTCCATGATGATTAGAGAATGACTTTTTCCAACTACCACATAATACCTGGGGAAGGCAGACATTTTGTGATTGGTCTCAAGAGATGCCATCATCTGAAAGCTCTTATTCCATTTTGCCTGTTTTTTTATGGTATGAAAAGACAAACATTATCTCACTCCATTGGATTGTGTCCCCCTCATTCCTCCTTTCTTTATCTCCTTTTTCTGAATAATGGCGTTATATATAGCGTAGACTTTCTTAATGGCTATGTGTGGGGGAAAAACATTTGAAGAAGTGACTGAAAAGATTATATTTTAAACACAAGAGTGAGAGTACAGCCCAAGATGAGGGTTCCATAGGGTTGTTTTGGCTTTTTTTGAAAAACAGATTTTAAGACAGTTTCCTGTGTGGAAACCAAATGAAATAATACAATATTTACATTCTAGAACTTGTGCATCTCCCTGCCGAAGAAAATTTAGCAATCTTCTATCACCCTTTTCTCTTGGAATATTTTCATTGTAGGAAATCAACAGTATAAATGAGAAGCAAAGTTTCCAGGGAAGTAGAAATACATATGTGTGAGCATGCATGTGTGGTTTTCAGTTCACCAATTGCATAAATATAAAAAATAAACAGTTACTGATTACAAACCACAAGACAGTTAAAGAATGTTGTATATAAAAGCTAAATTTATGTTAAATCTACTGTAGCATGTAGAAAGTCCTAAATCTCATCTCTTTAAAGAAAAATTATGGAATTTCAATGTTTACTGGTTATAGACCCACTACATGGGTTTCTCTCTCCCTACCTTATAGCTGACTGTGATTTTTCACTCTACCCTCCAGCATACAGTTACTCATATCCCACCATCTACCGACAGGACCAAGAGATAACCAATTCTTTGCATGAAACTTGCCTGGGAATTCCGATGGAGAGTCTGAAGAGAAGGTATTGAAAGTGCTGTTGCTGCAGACTTGCTGTGCTGGCAGAGCCCTGGAGGGATAAGTGGTACAGCCAGAGGTATCATGCACAGAACCAACAGATATGTGTGACGTCTCCATGACAGGAAAAGCATTTTCTATGGGAAATGAAAACAAATCTGAATTTGAGCAGAGATGGTTGCTTGCTACTGTCACCAATTTCCTACTTCAGAAATATCAAATTAACAAATTCTGTGAAATAAGGGGGAAATGGTTCAAGCACATCGATTGAACCTGGTATATGGTCAGGTTTGCTCACAGGCTTGAGCCCCAGGAGAAGTCAGAATTCTTTGAAAGCTGTGAGAACATATTTGTTTTCTGTACGTTACCTCTTCCATGAGTCAACAAATGCTCAACTACAAAGAACTAGCCCAAATGTCATTCTCTATGTGACTAAAAGAGGTGAGGAAATTTGAACTTTGAATAACAATAAGCTACAGACTCTGCCTCTATCTGAGAGCTTCATTCCTTCCAAAGATGATTTTTTTGCTCATTAAGCACAAAAGAGTCCTGTATCTTTGTATTAGGAGAAATCAGAAGCAGGACCAGTCAAAGCAAAAGATAAATACAACATATACATATATTTTCTCCCAAAGAGCTTTTAAAGTCATCCAAATACTTCCTGTTTAGTCTGTATCCTGATGAATCTGAGACAATGTTATTCCCTATGCATTAGCAGTGTTGTTGATTAAAGCAACATGGTTATTGACATTAATAT
Source organism: Nicator chloris (assembly GCA_013400495.1). Classification (NCBI taxonomy): domain Eukaryota; kingdom Metazoa; phylum Chordata; class Aves; order Passeriformes; family Pycnonotidae; genus Nicator; species Nicator chloris. The sequence continues at coordinate 21,757 of WAAE01011766.1, read as the reverse complement.
TAAGCATCAACATGATTTACAAATTCTAAAATTCCAGTTAGACCAAATTCCTAAAAAAGCCAGTTAGATTTGCAAGGCAAGATTTGTATCAGATGCCTTCAACACAGTTTCTCTCAGGTGGCTTTTTTTTCTGATATTAGATAACAATATCAAATTTTTATTTCCTCTGCAGTGATTAATTCCAGTTGCAGGTTAATTCAGCTCCTGAAACTGCCAGTCTTTCCCCTGTTAAACAACAATGGAAGAGGTCATAACAGGTGTAAGTATATTGCCATTAATGGATGCATATCTCAGATATGTTTTGACTTACAGTTTAAGCAAGACCAACATTCTGCTTCTTCACTGCTGTAGCTGTAATAAATTAAACCTGTGCTATATTCAGTCCTGTTGAAAAGTTTACAGAAGGGATATTATCTGTCTTATAAAACCAGTAATGATTAAATTCAGTGATTACAAGGAATGACATTACACTCAAAAAGGCAGTCAGAAGAAACGATAGGTCAAACCTCTTAGGTCTATCTTTAATTCATAAACTCTATATTAGACTCCTTTGTGCAAATATCTATTCAAGACACCTTTTTGTCCTGGTCTTGAAATCTGCCTGTACAATCAATTACCCCATCACCCCATGGGAGCTGACTGCAGGCCTCTCATCCAATGACCTTAATATTCTGTAAGGATCTGATAAAACAACTGAGGATTGATCTGTTAGGATCAGTTTGCCAGATAAAGTCATCTTCTTCCTACCATGTCGATAGAAAGGTAAGTCTGATTTGATACTTCTGCAAACTGAACTCATAGTTTCAGTTTGCACCTGCTGTGGTTTAGTCAGCTGTGTTACGATGAAGTTTGAGACTAAACCAAACATTTACATGCCTGAATGCACTTTTTTTTTTTCATGTAATCTTGGGCCACATTATTGTCAATTGACACCTTCTCAATATAGTCAATGGAGCCAGAGCAAGAACAGTGTTCTTCTGAAGATAGTCATTGAATTACTGACTAAATCATCCTTATGGAACCACATACAATTCTCCTTTGGATTTGTTGGTTTATTCTATGCTTCTGTGTACAAAATGAAAACAAACAATAAAATAAAATAAAGTCCAATCTTTTTGTAAGTGCATGCAGTAATCACCACTGGCTGTCTATGAAGACTTGGACAAGGAAATCATGGGCAAAATAAAATATTGTTAAAATGAATTAAATATCAGACTTGCACAGGCAGTACCACTACCTAGTTTTCATGTCTGAATACAACCAAAATACCATCCACTCTGACTATAGGATTGTGTATTTCAGCCTAAGTATTGTCTTCATAATGTAAAGTTGTCACTAATTCTTCTATACATTTATTGAAAGAGTGATTTTATGGCAGCCCATAGCTCTACATGTTTACATCCTTTTTCATTCAACTATTTATTGACTAATTGCATGTTTTGTCATTCAAATACTTGTTTTGAGTTCTATAATATTTTTAGGATTTTTTTTCCAAAGGTTAGCAACAGTCATAAATTGTGTTTCTTCAGGCCAATTTAAAAATGTTTTTCCACACATTCTTCCTTGTCTCTTTTGTAGCCTTTACTCTTATGTTATAAGACTTGTTGTATTGGGATTTTTATGATGAAATTCAAATAGATAGGAACAAGAGCCCAACTCAATTACCACCACTGATTTAGTTTCTGCTCCAATCCACTTTGGATGGAGAAGGGTACCCCAGAATACAGCCACTGCTTCATTCCAGCTGCCAGGAACACAGTAGAAAATTGAACAGGAGAAGTTCTTTGGTAGTTTCAGGCATATAATTTAAACATTTCTGTCCCCCTTAGACACCCTAATGAAAGCCCCTGAAGGCAATGAATGAAGGCCTGAAAGCAACTGTTGGGAGCTGAAAGTAAAAGAAAGCATTTGCTGAGAAGCAAGCCTTTCTTACAGAATGCCAAAGGAATTACTTCATCCTTTGATGGGTAGGTTTTGTTTCCTTCCGAAAGAGAGACTCATCCATGAGAAAATTTGTAAAAATGCTTCAGACTTGCTTTTAAACCTTATGCTCACATTAATTTTCTTCATATTTTACTATTCAATTTGTGAATGTGACTGATTATGGTCCCACAATAGTGAGAGTCCACTACTACCACAGAATAAGGATCAGTTAAAGGCAAAAAACCCCTTAAAATCTCAAGAATTGTTATGTTTCAATATGGTTTTATTTAGAAATATCATAATGGTAAAAAAAAAAAATAAAAATAAGAACCTTTTTATATATCAGTTTGCACTTAATTTATTTGCTTTAGGTCAGATTTTCTTGGAGAATCAACTCAACCATTTCACCTGCAAATATGTAAATCGTAAACTTCAAACTGCTGTGATGGAAGCCCCTACAGAGGACTCTATGAAATCCCCTTGCAAAGCTTTAAGTAGTTCCCTTGGGTTTTACCATACACAACCGTCAGCACAAAACCCAGAGCCTTCACATTCCTAATATTCACTAAACTAAACTACTTCAGATCTACCTGGGTCTCCAGGCACAGAATTCCCCTTCTGACTGAGAGCACCAATGCCCTGTGTAGAAATCTAAATGCTTCTTTCTTATAATAGGGCCAAATAATTATCTCCTATATTTGGATATAATATTTCCCGTAATTCTAATAAACTTAATCAATATTGCTTATTTTTTTAATTTGTATACTGCACAGCAAATCAGAAATTATCAATCCCATCCCTGGTTCTATGCCAAGAAAGCCCAGCCAGGATTGTACACAGAACCATGCACAATCTAAGAACCATCTGTTCTTACCACTTTATTTATTATCTGGGACTGCTATATCCTACACTGTGTATAGCTGAACTACTAACACCTTCTGAGCAACATCTTAGACATGATTTCAGCTGATGTCAGGCTAGGGTGAGGTGGAAGCATCACGCCACACTGTCATCAATCTAGAAAATACGTAGTGAAACTCTGGCTCTTTAAGTCTTCATTTAATCACATGCTAATAACAACAAATACAATGCAAATAAGCTGTTTTCCTTACTTTTTAACATAGTGTTCTTTCTGTGAAAGCACCAGACACTCTCACATCTGCTGAACTTCCTTCCTAATCCCAAGTTATGGTGAGGAAGAGAAAATAAAACACTGGAGTTATTTAAAACTTAAAGCTGAAGAAGGTTCACTGGAGATGCAGGTTTCAATCAGAAACAAAATTAACGTTGCAGAGAAAAAAGTGTAGTCCCTGATGTGGAGCCTGCAGAGCCAGTGCAGAGTTTGGAACAATAAATGTGCTGATACTACATGATTTACCTGTGTCCAGGCTCCTTGGTCTCATCCAGCCCATTAGAAAAAAGTATCTACTCAAGGCTGCTAGAAACATTTAGACATTCCTGGACAAAGTCAGTGAGATGTTAATGTCATATGAGATATAAAACCAGAGCACATCTCCTGTTCTTAAGAATAAAACTGTCAGATGTACTTCTGATTGAAACTTTTGGTCTTATTTAGTTCATGGAAGAGAAATGCCACCTTCTGAAGTACAGGGAAGTCACTTTAGCTTGTGGTAGTTCTTGCTGTGCCTTGAGAGAAACAACATTCTGGACTATCCGCATCAGATTTCAGAGCCTCACAACTTCTGCTTTCTCTGTGGTGTTAAGATGGTCCCTGTAACTGCATCCATGGAAAACCTGAAAAAAAAAATTGTTATTCATCCTCTCTACAGATGGAAAGGTTGCACAGTAATATTGTCAAAAGCTCAACTGGCTGTGTTGAGATTCATGCAACGTTAAATGCTACTGAGAAATTGGCTGCCTCTTTTCATTTGCCCATGAAGGGTTACTATTTGTTATTTTTATAGTGTATTTATTATTTTTCCTTAGTATTAAATAAAAATTATCCAGTTGAATATATCCATGTCTGATATTTTGGTGTATTTTACTGGTTTAACACCAGCTGGCTACTAAGGAACACAGAGCTGCCTACGTACTCTCCCTCCTAGGTGGGATAAGGGAGAGAGTCAGAAGAGTACAAGTGAGAAAATTTGCCTGTTGAGGCAGAGAAAGCTTAATAAGGAATGCAAAAGCCATGACCACAAGCAAAGCAGAATGAGGAGTTCATTCCCTACTTCCCATTCTGAGGCAGGTGTTCAGCCCTCCCCAGGAAAACCAGGCTCCATCACATATAATGGTTACTTGGGAAGACAAACATATTTACTCTCAGTGTTCCCCTGCCTCTTCCTTCTTTCCCCAGCTTTATTTGCAGACTATGATACCACATGATATGGAACATCCCTTTGGTCAGATCATGTCAGCTGTCCTGGATCTGCCCCCTCTCAACCTCTTATGCCTACTCACTGGTGGGGTGGTGTGAGGAGCAGAAAAGACCTTGACTCTTCATAAGCACTGCTTGGTGATAACAAAATTACTGAATGGGTAAGGTTGGAAGGGATTATTTGCTGAAACCTCCTCGCTTACACAGGCTCATCCTAGAGCACATTGCACAAGATTGCCTCCTGACAGCTCTTGAGTGTTTCCAAAGAAAAAGACTCCACAACCTCTCTGGGCAGTCCCCCACAAAGTAGAGAAGAAGTTCTTCCTCATGTTCAGGGAAACTTTGTGTGCTTCACTTTCTGCCTGTTGCCTTTCATCCTATTGCTGGGCACCCCTGAGGAGAGTCTGGGTCCTTCCTCTTGGCATCCTCCTGTCAGATACTGACAGACATTGATGAGGCCTTCTCTCCTTGGTGTCTTCTCAAGGCTGAACAGGCCCAGCTTCCTCAGCCTTTCCTCATGAGAGAGATGCTCCTCTCCCTTAATCATCTTTGTTGCCCTCCACTGGACCCGCTCCAGTAGCTCCAAGGCTCTCTTGGACAGAGGAGCCCAGAACTGGACACAGCACTGCAGCTGCGGCCTCAGCAGGGCTGAGTAGAGGGGCAGGATCACCTCCCTTCACCTGCTGGCAATGCTCTTCCTAATGCACCCCAGGACAATGTTGGCCTTCCCGGCCCCCAGGGCACACTGCTGGCTCAGGGACAGCTCGTTGTTACAAAATTAGCTTGTAACAAAAATGTCCCTGAATTTTCAATACTGTTTCCAGCACAAAGTGAAAACATAGCCTCTACTAGGAACTATGGAAAAAAACTAACTCTATCCCGGTCAAAACCAGCAGAGGTAGTATAATTGTCAGAAAAAGCAACAGTCAATAGAGAAGGAGCAAGACAGTTCTAATACTGGGCTGTCAAAAGGAAGTGTTGTTTGGCAGTTCTGGGTAAGTCAAGAATGTACAAATGTTCTAGAAGGAACTGTGATTATAAGTGCTGATAAGTTATGCTTTCACCTCTTTGTCATTCCTTTTTTCCAGAAATGCATATAGATAGATTATGATTTGCCCACATTTATTTACTTATATGGAACAAAGTCTCCCAAGATATTGTTAGATTATTATTGCTATGTAGATTTAATTTATAACTGCTTTCCAAGAATTAAAAAAATACTTAAAAAGGCATGGTTACATTTTTTATTTGATCAGTTGTGCACATCTCTCTTTGAACTATGTGGAAACAAACTCACTGTTTGGTTTAGCAATTTTCTTCTGATGTGTGCAATATGCATTATTTAAATGAATTTGAATACTAGTGACTTTTGAGAAGATGCAAAAACACCGAGATGTACATCAGTTTCAAAGGAAAATTAGTTTTGAAAAATTTCATCTATTTTAAGAACATCAGTGTATTTCAACATACTTTTCCCAGTATTGATATTGACATAAAATGAGTCATCACTGACATTAAAGATATTGTCTTTTTACTGTCTGAGTGTATAAAGAGTCTGAGGGCTGTCTTTGTTTGCAAATCAAATTGCAGTTTGAGAGACTATACATTCCTTAATTTTCCACTGTTGTTAGAAGATATTTTTCTACCACTCCAGGTCTTACTTGCTAAAGACCTTCACTGTTGACAAAAACTACTTCCAAACTGCTGTGAAATATTTCTAAAGAAAAATTTGTAAACAAAATGTGACAGACTGTGTTCTGCACCAGATGATGCTTAAAAATAATCAGTTAAAAAATACAAATACAACAAGCAGTTAATCTTAAAATCAGTTATTTCTAAATCAGTCTTCAGTCTTTAAAGTACATTACAATAATATAACCCCCAATTTTACATGTCAATTACTCTTTTGCCATGAATTTCTTCACACAGACAAAACTCATAGCAGACATATCAAGATTGGTGGGGTAATAACTGTAGTAAAATAAATGTATCAGTGAATGAAATGGCAAAACAGCAGCTAATATTTACTAAATTCAAACTCAATTCTACAACCATCGGTATCTTATTTAAAGCAAATCAAACCATTGTCTAGGATTTTGACAAGAGTAAATTAGGACAGGTTCCCAGCTAATAGGATGCCAATTCTGTAAATGACATCAAAGACTTTTCTGCTTGCAAAATAAATAAATCCCAGTTCTTTAAAATCACTTTGTGGGAGCTCTGGATTTATAAGGATCTTTTTCTTGACTGTAGTTTACTGTTCCTCCTGTTGTGCATCCTAATCAAATTTGCATTATTTAATGAGTTAATGTTTACTGTCTTTTCTCTCAAAGTGAAGAGAAAGAAGTGATAGCAAAGAAGTGTCACATACATTTGAATGCCACTACACTGTCTTTTGCTGACTTCTTTGTACTTTAAATATGACTCTATGTCTTCTTGAGAGTGACTGCATTGTTGCTTCTTAGGATTGCAATTAGTAAAATGTGATTCACAATGGGTGCTGTCCAAGAGTGACTAAACCAGGACAGGTGCCCTGGGGAAAAAATTTCCCTTGATATCAAAAATTCTTCAACCTTTCTGCAGTGTTGTTGCAGGAAGTCTGCTGTGCTGGACTCAGCCTCTTCCAGGTAACCTATCCTCTGGTAATATCCTGAAAAGACTGTTACACTACATGCCAATTGTACACATAATTTGTGTAGGCAACTTGTTTGCAGACTACAAATCTGTCCATCAGGCCTATGAGGCATAAGACTCAGGGCCCAGAAGCAGCTCAGGTTCAGGGCAGCTTGCTTAAAAACAGACATAGGATCGTTCTGGTTCTCCTTATGAAGGTCAGAAACACAACCACCCTGTGAAAGGGGGAAACAAAAAAGGATTCTAGGAAACAGCAAGGCAAAATTTATTTCTTTATATGAGCAAACCCAGTTTTGGCTGTTCTCATTAAGACACAAATCTGCTCATGGAAGAAAAGGACAAACATCCCATATTAAAATGTCACACGTGAAAAGGACTCAAAGCCTGTAATAGAATGTTAGAGAATGGGTCTGAAGAACTTTAAAACTGTAATTTGTTTTCTTTTTGTTGATTTAAACCTACTCTTAAAGAGCTTTAGGTTTGTGTATTTTTCTGAAAAACTCTACTATTGTCCAAAAATCATCCTGTAGTTTTGGTGAGTTCTGGCCAAGCCAAGTCATACATTGCATATGCCCACTTGCAATCACAATGTGCTACCTCCATGATGAGCAGATGGATACCATTCCCTGTAAAGGATGTGTCACTGACTTGTCCCAGTCCTACATCGGAAGGAATCTGGAGTAGGGTTGCAACACTGCACAGCACAATGGTTCTTTGTTTCTCAAGAACCCTTAAGTCAACCTAGGATTATGATAAAATGCATCTGTTCTTTGAGGAATGGCGGGGAAATTAAAAGTGGCAAAGAGGAAATATTCATTAGGTAATTCATTCATTCTTACATTCTTACATTCACTGTTGTTTTTGATAAAACCTCATCCTTGGTTGAGATGTTCAGCACACAGGACTGTGGTGCTGGCTGTGCCTGTGTGTATGCAAACACAGATGAAAGAACCAAGCTGTCCCACTTTGCTGGTCTCCTTTATCTTCTTCATACAGATGGATATGCTTTGCTGCAGTCATTTCTGTGTTAAGATGCAACCCATTACTCATATTCTGGCCAGCTGCAGGGTTCACCTGTGTGCTTGACTTACAAGCTGTTGAAACCTACAAGAATGACTAAGGACGATGTACCAAAGCAACAGCTCTGATCACAGCTGGACTGAGTGGGTGCTGCCACCCTGCTGTCATGTGCTGAGGGACTGTGAAGAAGTCAACGATGACTTAACCAGATAGAAGGGAGCTGTGTAAAGGGAGAGAAGTATTGTAGGAGATGACTACGTACAGCTCACACTTGGAGGCAGTTGGGCTTATTGCAAATGCATGATGATTACACATTTTCCACTACTGATGGACTGATCTAAGGCCATATGGTAGCTGCTTTATTCTCTCCCTGTCCGTTTTGAAGGATGGGGTTGCAATGCCCCGGCACAGATGTGTTACACGTTTGTGGATGGGATGGGAGGTCAGAAGTGTTTTAACAGTACACAGCTTGCTTTCAGCTAGAAAAGTACATCCATTTCTCTGTAACAATAGAATGTCAATAATATATTCCCCAACATGGAAGACGGGAAAGGAAATTTATTACAAGAACTTTACATCTCTCCTGTCTGACTAGCTAGGGAAGCATCTTTCATTTCGAAGAAGAAAGGAAAGATTATTCTATAAACATTCAAACATGTCTGATGTGGAGATGTTTGTATACAGAAATTTCAGGTACTTTGGAAAAATTGCCTACCCATTTTTGAACAGACAGAAATAACAGTAAAGGTTTAGGTTTCATCCTCACCCCTTATAGGTGAAAAAAAAAGTATCAGAGCTCAAACCACCAGTGCTCTCAAGAGCAAAAGTTCTTTTGAAAGCCAATAGAGACACAAAACTGAGTACTGCGGTTTTGTGAAGAGAAATTAAACTTCCTTCTTAGCTGATGACCTTCCTTGTGTTTGTTCACAAAAAAATCTTTGAATACTTATTTCTGAGGTGAAGGATCACATTAAGATACAAAGACTTGGCTTTACTTCTCATAGTTTTTCTAGTTTAGAACTGATGGAATATATCAGCTCCAATCAGATAGAGCCAATGTTTTGATCAGAGTATCCCATACCTGTGAGATATTTCAGCAGGCCACAAGAAAGGTTTTGGGTTGTCTGGGTTCCAGAAGCATCAGAAATTCATACTGAGAAGCTTATGTACAGTATGACACTATTAAACACCCCGGAATAAAGGTCTTATTCCATCTATATGTTACAAAGCTTTTGCAGTAGGTCATATTCTGCTTCATGGGCTAGTATGATAGGAAGCCCACCCTCTGTTCAGGCAGGTGGTGAAACGAAGTCACAAACACAAAAGAGGCTTTGTCAAGTAGTTAGCAGAAAAAGGAGGGGGAAAAAAAATCTCTTTTTTGTTTTCTCATGGTACAATAACATCTTTCACTTCAGGATCTCAAAGCATTTTAGAAGCACTGTAATTAAGCCTCCAGTCTCTCCATGTAGTATAAAAGATTTTTAATGCCTTTTAGCAAGGGAAGAGAATAAAAATGAGCAGGAAATAAACTGGTGTTTGTTCATTTAATTCATAATGAGAAGAAAAATATGCACAGCTTAATAATTGCTTTTATTTTAATTGTTCATAAGGAGCAATCTTTCTCCTTCCCACCCTAATTATGGAATAGACACATACCAGAGTGTGAAAAGCTGTAGAGCCTGGGATCACCCATAGCATGACAGGTTAATTCCATAAATGCTTTCTTCCCTATATCTTCCAACATTTTATAGAAGGTCTTTTCATCCACTGTTTTCTCCTGATTTAGTGTTTCAATATACCTTCCTTGACATACTTTTACTCTCTCAAGTGTGCTGATTCTTTTTTAATATTGTGTTAAGATCTCAGCAGAGAGAGGAAGGGAAGAAAGATGTATTGTATCACTTGAAGGGTAAAGAATTTATTGTGACATAGTCTTCATTCAAGACAAAACATAAACATTGGAATAAATGAGAGGAAAATGAGAAATAACAGCACTTCATGTGGTTATGAAATATCTTGAAACTAAAGCATGAGCTGAAATGGTGTTGTTGTCCTAAAGAACAGTTTTTCCTTTCCTTTACTCTGTTATCTCAATAGTCTACTATGAAATCTGCTCAGCAGGGAACATTTTTGTGTCAGAATGCTGTATTTTTTGTCAATCGATTGGCCCTCTACCAGGGCAGAGGGTTAGCTGCCTTTCAAACTGGAAGAGACATCCTCAGCCAGAAGAAGAGTCTCTGCACCTATACTTGGCAAGACAGAAATGACAGTGCCTGCGTTTGTGCACTGCAAGTTCAACGTCTGTTAGCAGGGGTCAGGAAGCATTATCTCCCAGCACAAAGTGCACACAGAAGTTCAGCTCAAAGTTACCACAGTCTTTCAGGGACAGTTTGTGGATGTTCCTCATTTTTCTGCTTCTGTAGCCAGCTCACCTCTTTGAGTGATTCTGGGGTTTTGCATTCTTTGTGTCTGCGTGAATGTGTGTGAGTGTGTGTTGATTATTTATGCTGCAAGACCCCAGGAGAGGAACTGTATCTGTGCTAGGATTTTGTAAAACACTGGACACACTAGGAATTCAGTGGAGTTCTCTTACTCCTCTGGTGCAACAAGTCATTATTTTGAACTGGTAAGAACAGCGACAGTGTAAAGTTATCTTAATTCACTTCAGTACCTTAAAACCTCAGGAAAATGACTTATCTGTAGCTATTGTATGGTGGGTTTTACCTTTGATACCATAGCAAACTAACCCCTAAACAATACAGAGGGTTCTCTACACCTTAAAAAGAAACATCTCTCCTGGGCACACCACTCTTCTTGCAACTGCCTGTTCTGTGAAGTGACCCAGAATAAAAGGTGCCAGCTTGTTCTATACTCTATAGCTGCCCTGTTAACCTATTTTGAGACCACAAGTGTATTAAATGTTTTGTGTTTGTTTGGGTTTTTTTCCTATTCTGATTGATTTAAATACATTTTATAGTTGATAACTGCAAAATATCAGTTTATTCAGTGGTAATGGAGCAGCAGCAGCAGTACCTGTGACTCAGCAGGGATGGGCAGTGAGCTAGAACCACCACGCAGCCCTGTTGCAATGAAGGGAGCCAGTGGCTGGCCCAGCTTCTATTTCAGACCACCTCAGTGAGAGTCACACAACACTCCTGTCACATGCCAACAGCTTCTGATCTCTTTTTTCACTTGTCACCCTTTATAGCTGGGTTAGCCAACACTCATTCTGAAACTGGATACCCTGAGAATCTGTCAAGGGAAACTGCTGTATGAAGAGACATTTAGTTGACATCAGGGCACAAGGACATATACACCCTTAAATTCATCAGTGTTCCATTTTTAGTACATGACAGTTAAAGGATTTATGGTGCATCTCTTCTCACGTATTGCTTTACATTTATGTAAAAATAACCATTCTTAGTATTTTGTATGTTCTGTGAATCAGTGTTTTTGTGGCACATTCATTAGAATGGCTTACAACTGTATGAAGTATATTTTATATTTAATCATGACATAAACAGAGAGACTTGCAATGATCACTGGAGGATTGTCTTAATTAACTAACTTCACAACTTGGCCTTTGAAATTCTCATTGAATCTGAACACAGACTTACTGGTGACAGTTTGTTTTGCATCAGAGTCAGAGTCAGGACTTATGCACTCTTACCCAGTAAGTCGGAGAGACAAACAGCAACATTTACTCATCCAGCAAATGAAAAGGATCAGCTTTGTGAATGCTCATTTTTACTTATGAAACATACCCCCCCAAATCTGTTAAATATATCTAGAGTCTAGTCCTCCTCTCACTGATGTCATGATAAGCCATGAGTCCCCAGTGAAATCTGTAGGGTTATAGCAAAATCAGAATGGCTCTATACTCCCTCATTCTATTCTCATTTTGGCAGATTTTACAGTGTGTGTGCAACTGCCAAGTTCAATGAATTTTCTCCCCACTTCCATTCACATAACTGATATCTCCACCTTGCCTTTGGGCTGATGTATCAAAAGATAACTAAAATAACATATCACCCCTAGCTAACAGAGATATCCTTGTGGGTAGGAGAGATAAAGCTGCTATACCACCCAGCCATTTTTTTCTGTTGGACAGGGTGAGCTTTGTGTGTGTGCGTGTCTGGACTCCTCATTTGTAAGCTTGTCATTGCAACACTTTAATATTTTCTCTGCAAATACAGATGAAAAGTAGCATATCAGTAATACAAAAATGCTCATTTGTATGAAGAATGGCAACCTTATTAAGTTTGTAATAGCCCTATGTGATCCATTCAAGTGTATTTGAAGTAGCATCCAGGTGCCTAGAGAAAGGAGGGCCCTAAACTGTCAAATCACTTACTGCAGTAAAAATAGGTGAAGATGATTAAAGGCAGTTGCTTACTAAATTCAGCGGAATGCAGCTGGAGTTTGGATGAATGACAGAAGTGTGTAAGGGAATGGAAGCCACTCCATCACCTCCCATTAAGAATGCAGTTAACAGAGGCTTACAGCACAAAACCTAAAAACCCACAGATGGATGTAACTTGCCTCCAGTGTGACACAATCTGAAATAATCTCTTCTGTCTAGATTCTACATTTCTGTTTTGGACGGTTTTTTTCTTTTTCTTTCCTTCAAAGAGATTGATTTCCATACCTCACATAATTAAATATAGAAACAATAATCAGGATGACGAAAAATTGGGATTTTTCAGCCTGGAAAAGAGAAGGCTCCAGGGTGACCTAGCTGTGGCCTTCCAGTACCTGAAGGAAGCCTACAAAAAAAGAGAGACTTTTTACAGCCATATAGTAATAGGTCAAGGAATCGGTTTAAAATTGAAAGACAGTAGTTTAGATTTGATATTAGGAAAAAATTCTTTATTGTGAGGGTGATGAGGCACTGGAACATGTTTTCCAGAGGAGCTCTCAGTGGCCCATCCCTGGAAGTGTTCAAGGCTGGGTTGGGTAGGGTTTAGACCAACTCAGTCTAGTGAATGTTGTCCTTCACTCAGAATGTTCTATGATTTTATGATATTAAAAGCTCATGGTTATTTTATTTAGTGGTGGGATTTTACTCTAAGTTGGACTACAGCAGAGATTTACACCTTTCAGTAACTCACCTTCAAGACACAAATTCAGAGACATACCTGTGTTCTGTCTCTGCTAAATAAACCGAGTGCCGGAGACCCTTGATCTGACAGAGATCAACACAGAATCTCACTTTGGTTAGTGTCAAATTTGCAAGATTATATACAGAGTACTGTAAAAAGTACATGCGTGTTTTGTAACATCAAGAAAATTATACAGGCAGGATGCTCACAATGAGCTGTCTTCTCCCCCTGTTTGCTGTTATGAGCAGTAAATATAGGACTGATCAAGTTCTAGGTCAGACTCTGTAAATGGATTCAGTTGACAGAAAATATCAAAGCTGTGTTATTTTTTACTCACTAAAATTGTAAAACCAAACAAAATCATAAGACATAGAAATATCACATTTTTAAATTATGTTATTTGCCTGAATGACTTCTTTGTTGTTTTTCCAAAGGTCACTCTGCTTGGCACACAATTTCTTTTTTTTATTTTAGGAAAAAAATAGCTTCCATACATCTATATTCTACTTCATTCTTTTTGCTTCTGAAGGCTCCCAAGGAAAGACTCCCAAGGAAAACAAGTATTTACTTAAAACTGAATGAAACAGGCACTAGTAATTTTTACTTTGACAGACTACAAGACAAAATGAAGAACTCAAATGTTACTGCATCTGTAGTAACAGAAATGTACATGATTAATTTTATTGTGTATATTCAATGAAATAGATAAAGAACCAAAAGTATAAAAGCAAAGGCATAGTGCACCTCTATACTCTATCCAAAGTATTTTAAAAGTATTCACATCTAAAAGTTAGTTTAAATCTGTTGATTAAATGAATACACATGGGAAACATCCAGATATATATATAAATCTGTGCATATGTGGAAATAACCCAACATACACAAGTATTTAGGTATGTCTGTGTATTCATAAAGAAGGAGCAAGAGGAGGGGAAGGGGGCTTGCAACCATGTGTTGTTGTCCTTTGATAAATGAAAGTCTAAATGCCTGTGAGTCCTGGTTCTGACCACACAGATGCTCCCACTGGTCAGGTAGGTGTCTGCAGCAGAAAGGTGTCATTCCTAACATTCCTTGCTGGATGTGGCTCCAAGAAGCTGTGGCAATCTGTGGAACAGCAGTTAGAGACTGGGAACCATCCATATGACTTTCACTCAGGTGCCCTTACCCTGACTTCTTGTTGACCTCTGCAAATCATACCAGAAAAAGGGGAAAAAGATGAGACTAGAAAACAAGCAAGCTGGCAGTTTTTCATGTTTTGAGTTTTTTTCCACATGTGTATGAATATTTCAAATGAGTGAGAAAAGTACCTTTGTAGTCCATCAAAAGAAATACAGTACATGTTGTTTTTGATGCAGAAGAAGTCACCTTTTGAGAGAGTTATCTGTAATTTTATCCGTGGGTATAGCTCAATCAATAAATGCGTGAATGGTTACAGTCTTGTTAGTCATGTCGCACTGCTTCACAGTCTTTGGAAAGCCCCTCTACCTCTGCAGACCATAATAGATTGGTCTGTCACATCTGCTAGTCTGCATTGCAGTGATCTTGCTTCCTACCTTCATCTTTCCTCTTCTACCCTTTCCCTCCCTCCTCAAGCCATTTCCATTTGACTTTCATGGCAGTCATTCATTGTATCAGCAGCTCCCCTTTAATCAGAGCACTGCTTCCATCTGAAATAGCTGGTTAAATTACTGAGGGTCCATTAAGTGAATTATTTCAAGCTCTTGCCCCTTTCACAAATCTGCCCCTAAAGCAACACAGCAAGTAATAAATTTGAAGCACCTCTTACTATGGTGAGGGAAGCAGACTGCACTTTACAACTAGCAATTAGCCTTAGGGCTTCAGGTATTTTTCTTTTCTCACCACAAATGAACTCACTTGAGGCTTTAATTTTTTGTTTGTTTTGGTTTTTAAAAGAAAATACAAGCCTTGTCCAGGATTGAGTGTCAGAGACTGCTAGCATATCTTTAATATTCTGTTCCTTGGTTTAAATCATCCTAATATATGATGATATTCTGAAACATTTTCTACTCACTCAGTGAAGGGAAATTAGGGAAATTGAGGTCCAACAATGCCAAATATCCAGTAGATTCAATGCCATCTCCATAAACATGTCTCCTACCCACTGAGGTTCACATAGGAGATGAAGAGGAGCATAGGACAGGTATGTACAAGGTATTTAGACAATTAATCACCCCTGAAATTTTAATGACTAACAGGATTTTATGATTTTTATGCTGTAAGCATAGTGACAGCAGTCATAATAACACCTAGGAGTATGTGAAAGAAAATCCTTCTTACCTGTACAATGTCATACAGATAAGGTGCTTGATCTCAAGCAGTAAAATACAGACAGAATCACAGACCAGTTTCTTGTCTACTCAGTATATCACACTATGTGCAAAAACTAGGTTACTTCACTACCTTCTTGCTTCTCATTCAAATTTGTAACTCTTTTTACCCTTTTCAATGGAATTTACTTTGACATTTTATTATCCAGCTCATCAAATTTCTATCTGATTTTTCCTTTCCTCTTTCCCAATTTTCATTCTTTTTTTTGTCCCTTGGGACTATGCATGTGGGAAGAATTTTGATCTTTCTTTCAGCTTTATCTTGTGGCACTTTTTTATTTTCTGGCTTTATTTTTTTTTCCCCTGCTAAATTTGTACGCCTTGTGATACAGCTTTTATCAGTCTCACACATACTGCTGCTATTCCTTGCTCCTGATCATCTGTTTATATGTCACCAAGTGCACCATGAGCTCTTCGCAGAACATCTGCAATTACTAGATAGTTTCTCATCTGAAAATGCAGGGTGTTACCATCACTGATATAATTGAAGTGAGCTAAGTGGGTTAGGTGATTAGGTGGGTTTTTTTCTGTGACAGAGACTATAAGGGAAACAAGAAACGCAGCCCTGAAGTTTTCTGAAAAGACAGAAAGGTTTTTAGCAAGGCTTAGCCAAGTGTAGAGCAAGCATAATATGCTAGAGACTTAAAATTTTGTTGTCATGAGAGGAGAAGCTGTCCATATAAATGAGACAGAATAGAATTTGATTTGGCATCATGGTTAGTATTTGGTTGCACAATAAAGGTGAGTAGAAAAGTGACTGTTAATTTAAGGAGGTATCCTTCACAGGTGACAGTGATTTATCTAGAGAAATATTGCTCAATCTCAAGTAAAATTGTGTTTTAGGGAACACAGATGCTTCTCTCTACTCATACTGGAAGTCAGTAGCCATGGCCACTTTCTGTATGTGGATTATTATTTTTTGGTGGATCGTGCTATTATTGTTTTCCTTTGTTACCAAAGAAGCAGTGGAATTTAGCAATCGGTAAATGCCTCTTAGCTAATAGCTATTGATATTGTTTTAAACAAAATAACACTAGAAATATTTAGCAGCTAAACAAAGATCAATCTGAACGTTCTCACCATCAAACAATTTCAGATTTCAGAAAGTATTTTAACAAGTCAGCCTTGGTATAACAGAAATAGATTAAAAGACTGTCCAGGAAATGTTCAGAAGTTTGACTTGCTGTTGTTAAATAACACAGGCAAACTCAAATCAGTGCTGCCATTATATATGTGTGAATATACCTAAAATATATGAATCACTGCTTTAACTGACTCAAGTAACTATTCACAATGGCAAAGTTCTTGCATTTGTTTGGCAGTGAAGCCCATGTACATCATACAGTTTTACCTCTGAAAATTTCTCCTAAAAATTGAAAAGAATAATAAGACAATGGTGACTCTGGAGAACTTTCTCAGAAAAAAAAAATTATGTTGCTTTTCATTATTCATCACTTAAAATATCACTGAACCAGTTTCTCCATCCTCTGTTGTACCAAGACTTCATTTAGATTGGGGAAATTCTTAATGAATACGTGCTGCATCTGTCAAAACAACCACAGGTTTCATCCTAGGTTACATCCTCCAAACATACCACACAAGGTTTAGTCATTAGAGAGCCTTCACCTGTATGTGAGAGGAATTGTGCTGGAAGGAAAGGGCTCACAGGAGGGTTCACAGAATTTCTCTGAAGGGATGATTAATTTTGGTTTTCAACAGTGTTTTGGATCCCTCTTTGGGTCTAACAATGACAGTGGAGCACATAAGTGGCTGTTTGGCACTTACCTTTCCAATGTAAGCTGATCCACAAGACAGATGATTTGCAGCAGACTTTTCTACATTCTTCCCCGTTGTCACTAGTCGTGATTTAGCATGATCCAGCCCACAGGCCTTCAGAAAGCTTTCTTTCGTTGTTATCAGGATGAAAGTTCTTTTCTGATGCTCTCAGCCCTGAGACAACTCCCAGGTGGCTTTAAAGCTTCTACATCTCCCTGTCATTAATTGTAATTGATTAACTTTCTTCTTGGAACACATTCCTGATCAGCTCCAGCACATCTTTCTTTCTTTCTTTCTTTCTTTCATGCAAAGACTTTTTATCTCTTCTCTCTATTAGAAACTGTAAATAGCAGGTATGGGAGCAAAGAATTTTCTCTATGAACCTTTAAGTTTTTGTACACCTACTTAAAATTCCTTGCCTTTTAGAAAGCTTGCTTTCTATGCCTTATTTTCCATCTCCTTTTGTCACCAATCTACTCCTTAGGACCCCAATACAGTTCTATTGCTTATACTAGAATTGAAAAACACATTTCTAGTATTTACCACCATCTCCTCATTGTCTTATTTTCACTAGCTCCCTTTGATTTCTGCAATTACAGTGTTTGCAGGTCTGCCATGATTCAAGGCAATGGTGTGGTACTATTCCAGATACCCAAGGTGTCACCAAAAAGTTGCTGTTTTCATTCCATTGTCAAGCTAACATTTCTGTGTTCTACCACTGAAAATTCCAGTTTCTAAATATCATAATGACAGAGGACCTGGCTTCTACTCAAATTGGAGTAATTACTCCTTGACTACTGAAAATTATTCATTTGAATTCTTAGCAGATAAAGGAAATCCCCATCCATTGTTCTGAACAGTGGGCTTAACAATCAACAAGTATAAAATAGCTATTCACTTAAAACACTACTGAAAATCTGGAATATTTTATTGCTGCTGTATTTTCCTCAGTGCTGGTTAATTTCAGACCCAGCAGAGACTATAATTCATAGGGAAATGAACTGTTGCTTCTATAGTCCATACATTGCAATTGCCTCCTTTCTGCTGCTTTTATTCAAGACAGAATCCCAGAGGAATTCTCTCAAAAGAGGTGTTCCTAGGACACAGAACGGGTAGAATTCAAACCTTTTGGTTGGAAATGGAGTAACTGCACCTAGTGTAATTTCTCAAGGTGAGACATTCTAGACAGATGTCAGAATTAAAAATAAAAGCACTGTTGACAATCTAGCTACTCATGTTAGAGGTATGTTCAAGTAGTGAAAGCCAAATATTACCATCATTTGTATTAACAATGACAAACTCCCAAAGGAAATTTCCTTGTTCTCTGTTTCTTTAATTTCAAAATGCCATTCAAGAGATGAAAAAAGGGCTTTGTTGGAGAAGAAAACTTTTTAAAGGGTACAAAGCAGCTATAAAGAGCTGTGCTTCTCCTAGGATATTTTGCTTGTCAGTTCTAAACTTACTCAAGCTCTAAACTTACTCAAGAAAGCACTGAAATCAAAGACAGCTCTGCCTTATGACTCTGCAGTTTGCCACTTCAGGGTGCCAAGCCAGCCTAGATGCCCAGCACATTGTACTCGAAGGACATTCCCTCTCTGAGAGCTCTCCCTGAGCGAGCCCTGCTCTGCAGAAGGGCTTTTATCATTCATGGGGATCTCCTCCCCATTAACCATCTTGCCTAAGTTAGGGTAACAGACTGTAGATTTTTAACCCCTGAAAAACACATGAGCAGTGTGAATTTAGGAAGTCAGACACCAGATACCCTGAAAGTCCAGATCCTATCCTCTTTCTCTTACCAGAACAGGCTTCTAGACTGGTTATATTCAGGCAACACTAATATGCACAAAATTAATCTATTCATGAAGAGTTTTACTCACCGTAAGTCTTAAAAACAACTAATCCTAGCTACAATAAAATTTTTGCTTTCTTGAGAGTTAAAGCACCATAAAGGTCACTCACAAATAAAAGACCATCATACTGGGAAAAGGGGCTCACCATGAGTCACTCACTTTTGAACATTTCTGATTCATGCCAGATCCTTGCTCTCTTAATTTTAATGGAAATTGAGATATTAATTTTTACTGCCACTCTGCATATGTTTTCTCTCATCTGGTGTACTTTATAATAAATAGGTTTCCCTCAGACATTTCCCATTTGAAAGAAAGAAGTGAAGAAAAAATATCCTTTGCCCCCTTCAGGATCTTTATCTTTGTTAACACAGCCTTACACTGTCCCCCTGAAGAACATAAGACTGGTTTTGTTGTGCCCTGCAGGGCTTCCACCTCCCCACAATCCTAGGGCAATGGCAGCGGCAAGTTGGCACACTGTAGCAGAAATGTCATTTTTTAATTATGTGGTTCTAAGGGAATCTATTATCTGCTGCTGAGATGCTGAAATCAGACGATTTATCTCCAAGGCAGGTCTGTCTACAATCTAGCATTTATATCTCTTGTCACTGCAGGAAAAAAGAATGAAAGGATATTTTTATTTCTGGTGTCTTATGTTTATAAATTTATTAAGTTTTGCAAGCAGATATGTGGGGGTAGGGTGCTGAGGGGCAGGGTATAAAAAAGTCACATTCTGATGTTTCTCCAGGTTCTCTGAATCTGTCTAGTAGATTGTCTAAGGTCAAGAGGGATCTAGCTGCCCTTCAGTCAGGGTGCCATACCCCTTTGGGGCAGGACGTCACACACATCCTAAAGGGCTCATGTGCCAACCACAAACTAGCCTATAAGTCATGGTGCTGAGAATTCTAGGCACCTAAGAGCTGAGAGCACTGTAAATTGAACATTAAAGAAAGGGCCAGGCAACTTTTTTACCTTAATTAACATAAATACTAACCTCTGCTTGACATTTCAGGGTAGGTATCTGCCACATTTTGAAAGAATATTTATTTCTTACACGTTAGGTGTTGTGATTTGAATGAATTATGATATGTCTACCATATTATCCACGATACTGAATTATTTCTCTTTCTTCCCTAATGTATCAAAGCAAATCATAGAGTTTAGTACATGTTGTTTGTGTTTTTTAATCTGCAAAATTCATTACACAAGCCACTCCATGAAGCAGGATCTGAGCTGCCAGCAGTCCGTACCTATTAACAAAGAGGTACATTCCAAGTACTTTTAACACAATCCCACTCGGGCTTATTTTGAATTCATGTGTGCTTTCTGTATCCTGTAAAAGTTTACAAAAGCAACGTTGTCGGGGAGGACAGAGGGAAAGAAGGATCGACTATCCCATCAAAACTGCAATTCTTGCACTGCCCTCTGGTGCACACATGGCAGCATGACACCCCTTTTTTTTCTTTTTTCTGGTAACCTCTTCACACTATAAAATACTAAAATGAAACCTTTAATGTCATTTGATGGTTTGCTGCATTTAATTTTGACAGAAACATTATATACCTTTTTTTTTTAAATACCCTGCCTTCATCAAACCCTCCTGGCAAATCTGAGAAATAGTTTAATTTGTGTTGCTGGCAGAAATGTAGGCCATGTCTTTTAAAAACTAAATGATTCCAAAGAACCCAGACCAAAAAAAGTTCAGTTGTTCAAAACCACCTGAAATGAAGCATGTATAATTTGGAGGACATCTATAGTCTTTACTATATGAGGACAAAGTAAAGTCTTTAGTAGTATGTCATTGGTCTGCACACACTTGCTTTTAAAAATCAAATTCCTCCCCCACGTACAGAAAGATCAGCATACACAAGAACACAGGAACCTGCAGAATAGTTAAAGTGGACACAGAATTCACATACCAAGATGAAATCTATCCTAAAGCACTGTAGAGACAAACATTTCTGTGGCTCTGGATTCAAATAATACCTTGTTTCTTAAGTGCTTAGACAGGAACAATCTCTAAGTTTCAGACCAACCATTCGTGGCTTTATGAATAAACTTAGGGACATACTCAATAAATTTAGAAGAAGTCAATCAAGTAGAAATTTCCTCTGGTTTTACATAAATTATCACAGAAAACCTATTTCTGCCTGTAATAACAGTCCTAGTAAAAGAAAACATTTTATGAAACATTTAAGGAAAAGAAAATCACCAGGTTATACTAAGGAATATTTTAGAAATCCCTTTTTACTGTTGTTACCTGCAAAATGCACTATTGTTAAATTTTGGGTACTGCAGTATAGACAATGCTTTTGCATTTGAGAGTTTTAAGGATCTTATTTCACCAGCTCTTCTCCACATAGTCCTTAAAAGCAAAATATATTTAGAAGTTTTTATGTTCTGGTCCACAAGATCACAGACAAGAAAATTAATTTTCTTCTCCACCCTTGCCCAGAGAAGGTGTGGTCTCTCCATCCCTGGAAATGTGGGGAATCCCCATCCCTCTAGATAAGACTGGATGAGGCTCTGAGTAACCTGGCCACGTGGAAGGTTCCTTGTCCATGGCACAGGTGTTTGAATAGCTGTTCCACAGATTCTGTAGAATCATAGAATGATTTGGGTTGGAAGGGACCTCAAAGATCACCCAGTTACCCTCGTGCCACTGATGGGCACCTTTCACTAGACCAGGCTTTTCAAAACCCCATCCAAACTGGCCTTTGAAGACTTCCAGTGATGGGGCATCAACAACTTTTCTGGGCAACTTGTTCC